>JAULKJ010060772.1:0-16389 GCA_032355405.1 Rubia balearica
AAATCCACCCCGCCTCATCACCACTTGGGTTTCAATGCCCACTTCAAATCCATTTTACTCACCCCGTTTATATCTCCAAAAAGCATCTAAATTTTGCTTTAAAATTAATAATTATAATATTAAAAGTTTAATAATATATACATGAAAATATTATAAGTAAAACATGTGTCTTATGGATAAATAATATATTATATAATAAATTATTGTGTATATAGTGGGTACAGTGGGGTGGGGCGGGGAGGGGTAGGGCGGGTATGAACTAATATCCATGTCAACCCACTACCCATGGCGGGTATCAATTTTTATACCCATACCCACCACACCCTAATGAAAACTACATCCATACCTACCACATTGGGACAGATGCGGAGCAGATCTTCACCAAAATCCAACCCACTCCCATCCCTAAGTGTGTGTTAGGATTGTATTGGGATGTTATGGTGTTGGATCAATTAATTTGTGATTTGTTAATTAGGATGTTTTGCGGTAATTTGTATGGTTGGATTTCATGTTATGGATTATTTGGATTTAATTATCAATTCGATTTGTAAAATTTGTGTTTGGCTGTTGTGAACTTGGAATGAGACCTTTATATGGATCATTCCAAGTTATGGCTTAATTGGTTAAGAAGTGATGATTTTGTAGCTATTGTGTACCAATGCGACGACGCGACTTATTTGCACATGATTTCAGTAAGTTCAAGTGGTTACCGATTAAAAAGTGACATCGCATGAATTAAATGATTTAAGTGGATTTAGGCACTGGTTTGGACGAAGGGGTAGGTGCGACCTCGGCGTAGTGAAATAGCTCTTATTGTTGGTCAATTGTACGTTCCACATCATCCCTGTTTCACAGGTCTTCTATTAATTGTTTTAGCCTTATAGGATATGTGCGACGTTGCAAATATTGTGTAGTGCAAATCGATTGGTCTACCGAGATATAGTGTCCTATTAGTTTCTATGTTTCCCTTTCCAATCATTACTTAATTTTTTGGATAGAATGGTAAGGCAATTGATTTACCAGTTATATTAAACCACAAACAAGCCCATAAATGTTCAACAAAGTAGATTAAAATATTGTCTAGACCCAATCTATGTCTTCTTCTTTCGCTTCTTCGATGCAGGTGCCTCTCAATCCATACGCCTTCTTCGTGGTCTCTCCTTAATGCTAGCTCTACCCCAAATATCTCATCCTGACCAACATTATTCGTGTTGGGTAGACTATGTGGAATAATGTCAGATATTGAAGATGGACAAAACTCTCCCACAAATTTACTTTTCTTGTGAATGACCACTGATTATCTAGATTCACAAGGATCAACAACATGAAACACTTGTGTATCGTGTGAAACAAGGGTGTAAGGATCGCCAGTAGAACATGCCCTACTCAAATTGACGACTGTAAAACCTAGCTCGTCTATTGATACACCGAAATTGTTATCAACCTATTTGCATTTGAAAAGGTGGGACTCTGAAACTTGGGTAAACGAGTTCCAATATTTCCTCAATCACGCCATAGTAAGAAATTTTCCCATAGATATGATTTTATCCTTCACGCTGCTTAAATGTAATACTTCTGCAACTAGACTAACGCCACTATTTTTTGTAGCGGTGAGTATGTCCAATTTAAGGGTTGAAAAGGTAAAACCTTTCATTTCATATCCCGTGAAGGAAATCAAAGTTGCAGGAGGCATGAATGCTAACCAATTCAAGGTCTCACAGTAACTATTTTCTGCTACTGTTGAGCGTAACCAAACGATGAAAGTGTGATTGTGTTCTGCAAGTACTTGCTTCTCCGACCAACCGAGGTGTTGTTCTTTGACTACATCTAAATTTCGTAAAACATATAAGTATGCTTTCATCAACTCGTCAGGGGTTAGTACCCTAGCTTTTCCTTTTCGCAAACCTTTGCCACCCACTCTGTCTGTATGCCGCAGTTTTGTTACGCAAACCAAATCTTTATTCTTAGAGAATTCCTCGCAGTATTCTACAGCCTTCTCGGTCACATACTTCTGCACAATACTAGATCCGGGTTATATTTATTTTTCAAATAATCCTTGAATATCTTCATATACCTCTCAAAGGGATACATCCATCGAAGATAAATAGGACTCTCTATTAATATCTCCCGTACAACGTGAACTAACAAGTGCACCATTATGTAAAAGAATGAAGGAGGGAAATATATCTAACAACTAGCACAACACAATAACTATTTCTTCCGATAGTTCCTCCTATTACCGATGCCCAATCTCTTCACAACAAATTCCCTTGAAGAAGCAACACAATCGAGTAATGCACTTTCTAACGTGAGTTGACAAGATGGATCTGATCTCAACTGGAAGAAAATATTGAATCGAACAATGTGAATCGTGCGATTTCATACTCCCCAATCTCAATCCCTAATTGGATATTAGATTGCTAACCCGAGGAAAGTAGCCCGTCGAGACATCGATACCCTTAATGCTAGAACATCCCAAATCTTTCTCTACTTTTGAAAGTTTGTACCAAGTAGTGGGCAAGTACATCTTTGATCCCTCCACCTCGGGGGCCAAACTAGGTCTAATTCCCATTTAAACTATATATTTCCTTGACTCCACTCCATCATTTGTGTTACCCTGGATATTAATCATACCAACCAAACTATCACATGCATTTTTTTCAATATGCATCATGTCTAAACAGTTTCGGAAGTCAAGGATCTCCCAATACGGTAGTTCAAAATTAATGGAACTCTTATTCCAACTACCAGCAATCTTAGCTTTCCTATTCCTCTTGCCAAAGCCATTTTGTAAATCACGCAACATGTATGGGATTAACGCACTTGTTAGTATGGGAGGGGGCACCAACTCTACCTTGTCATTGAGTTCAGCACGATGATTCCTCCGCCGATGAGTTGTATGAAGCTATCTCTGGTGTCCAAGATACATTGTCTTATTTGCATGACTCAACTAATGATAATCCTTTCTTTTCAAACACATAGGGCATGCCTTGTGGCCTTTAACTGAATAGCCAGACAAGTTTCCATATGCGGGAAAGTCATTAACGGTGCAGAACATGGCTCTAAAATTAAATGACTCCTTGAAACCCATCAATTATCATTTAGGTTCCCATAGCAGTTTAAGGTTATCCACCAAGAGGGCTAGGTACACATCAGCATCATTTCCCAGTTGCTCTGGACCGGAGATCATTAGAGACAACATAATGTACTTCATTTTCATGCACAACTATAGGGGCAAGTTGTAGATCATTACCATCACCGGCCACGAACTATGATTGTTGTTCACATTACCAAATGGGTTTATTCTATCAGTGTACAAACCAAGCCTCAAATTACGTGGCTCATTCCCAATAACGGGAAAAACTGCATCTATCTTTTTCAACTAATCACCATCGGCCGGATGACCAATGACTTCAGGATCAATCACTGTCCCATCTCCATGCCAACTCAAATTTTTGGCATCCTCGGGATTATCAATTAATCATCATAAGTGATGAATAATAACTAAATACCAAACAAACTTGACATGAACCTTTTTGGTCTCTCGATTTGTAATTTCTCCGTCACCATCCACCTCCTTTAAATTGAACCTTGGAGCATTGCATTTAGAGTATCCCTCTAGATCTCCCTTACACAAGATACAATCATCCTGATAAGCATTTATCTTTTCATAATCCATACCCATCGGACATAGCACTTTCTTTGACTCATAGAGTGTTTCCGGTAGTTTATTGCTAACCAGTAGCATTTCTTTTGAAACTTCAAAAAATGGAGAACCCAACGTAACTATAGGAGTACTTAGCTCTCATATCCATTAACTTCAAAGTAGTATTCAATGTTGTCCTTTCTTCGGGGCATCCATCCAATAAAAATGTCTCATTATGTTCGTGCAAGGCTGGAAAACTTTTTGGATTGCCACTATCATTCTTCACAATGTATTCAACCAACTCATCCATTCTATCATCCTTCTCGGACTCTGTTTCATTTCTAGTATGCTCATCCACAATGTCCCCATGCCAAAACCAAATTTTTATGTTGGATAAGTTATCCATCAAACCGTATATAAATAAGTTATCTTTTAAACCAGTTGCATCTTTATGAATAGCAGTGTTCCGGAACTTCTTGCAAGGACAATATACATACAGCAAATTCTGCTTCATGCTATTCATGAATGCATATTTGATGAAGTTGGCTACAAAAGATTGATACTCCTCACTTGTTCAATCTTTATCAAAACAATGGGTTTTATCCATAGACATTCCTATTATATAATAATAAGTACACATTATTTAGGGTCCTAGCTTAGCAACAAATATACAAACACTTACATTAATTCAATTATTGAGTTCCATGCATATATATTTATTAAAGCAACATATTTACATATATATGCCAATGAAACCTTAATTATCATGTTCCATACACATATAACATCACCCATATAGAATTATCCAATGCCTAAATTCAATCAACCCAGAGTGAAACACATCATCTCATATATAATTAAACTAACCTAGAACCCAAATTGAAGGTTAAAATATAAATTTAGGTATTGGAATACTTACTCGCTAATTGAGTGGTGACTTATACAACCCAAAACCCTATTGCTCAGATTCAGCAATGAGGATTTGGATTTTGTAGAGCCGTCTTGGAAGGTTGAAGAAATTTTTGGGTATTATGATTGAATTTGGTCAAAGGACCAAAATTTACAAACTAAATCCCGACATATGGAACGGTAGCCCATAGTGTCGGGAGCAGTTCGGTCAAACCGATCAATAGTGCGAAGTTGGTCTTCTCATGAGTTACTGATACTGATAGGTCAAACACATGTTGCCGACGTCACACCTACGTTGGTTACAAATTTCTTTGATTTTGAATAATATTTACCTCAGTTATCATTGAATCGATGTAAAAAATCCTATTATTTAGCTCGGCTGCTATCACTAGTGTAGGGGGAATTAAAGGTGGTTATATTGGATAATAGAAGGCACATTCAATATGGCTTCTTTGGCCTTCGTCCATCAATAGAAGGTGGATACAAAAACTTCCTTTAAAATCGCCAACGATGGCGGTCAAAAACTGCCTTTGGAAAGACACGATAACCACCTTCAAATGTTTTTTACTTTGGAAAAATATACTATCCTTGGATCCGAAATTGGAATTTTTGGACTCGCAAACTCGCTATTTCCGAACTCAAAAATAGCATATATGCTATTCACTAAAACCTTCTTTGTTTTCGAGTTCTTGTCTACGTTCTGTTCCCATTCTGTAAAATGATTGCTAAAATTATGCCCAAATGATAATTATTTCTGAACTCAGAATTTTGTTGTACGATACGTTTCTAAACTCGGAATTAGTGATCGTCACCATGTGTAATATAATCAAATATTTCTGAGCTCAGAAATATTTTATGTTTGTTTGGTCAAGACATAATTCTATTTCATTTCTACGGCACTAAATAGGGCCTCAAACCGTCAACAACAAATACATAACAATACATGATAGTATCATGCACGTTCACAAAAATCTATAACTAATGCTAACCAAGCAATAATCTATAGATAGGAATAGGAAACACTAGGAATCTATTCCAATAGTCCTAAGCTACTCTATTTTTCTAAATTTGTTGATTTACCAATATCCGAATTTTCTAGAGATGCTGACCGATTAAGTATGAAATGGCGTGCCAAATTATTCCGAATAATGTTGATATCATCTTCGGAGTAGGGCTTCAATTCTTTCAAGAAAATCCGTCAATAACTACTTATTAGCAAATACAAGAAAGGTTGGTTACATTGCTATCTAGAAATAATTATACATGTACCATTTCAATTTGAAGTGAGTAATCTTTGACCTCTTGAATGCACTCAGCCGCATATAACATGAAATAATATCCACACTCCCAAGTTTGTTATTGCATCTTGTACTGATTGATTTTAACATGAAATCGATAATTAAATTATAATATCCACTAAGGATTTTAATGAAAAAATAATGCTCATAGTCCACCTTGATTTCGACCACCTTCAAATTACAATTATCTTCATCGCCATTGTCCTTCAACGCCAATTCCAAAATCTTGACAAATACGTTCGACGGTTAGAAGTGCAGGAGATCCATCCAATACACGCAGTTCTAGGCGAGAACAATGAAAATTAGTCTCCAATGGTCCCTTTATAAGAAAACGTAATTTATCAACGAAATTAGTATTTTGTTGACGGAAATGTAATCGAACAAACTTAGTATAAACTTTCAATGTATGGTTCAATTAAAAACTTCTTATCCTTTCGCCCTGTGCTCTTACGAATGTAGTCGATCCTCTCTGTTTTAGTACAACCAATTTCTTGAACCGACACAGGGCACATGTACCCAATCCATCATTTCTTTTGATTATGGGGGAAATACATATACCTTGAAAATGTCATTTGCTCTATGACGTATTTAGGTAAATCTAATAGTAAAATTAACTAAAAATTATAGAAATAACTCACAAGGTGTATATGGACTTGATCATTTTATTGACTTGCTCACATCTCCATAGATCTTCAAAATCACTCCAAAACGCCATTATCTCCCGTCTGCATCCGAATACACAATCATTTCCTAAGAATGAGTATGTTGAGCCTCGATCATGCGGTTGTAGCTAATTGTACAGGACACACACAGAGTGTGGTGAGTCTCGAAGGAATTTTACTCTTACAATTGGAGGTCTAACCTTCATTTTTATTGTTGGGCCCGATTTAGGTGTTGGTTTGATGGGTCTTGGTGTTGTTTTCACTAGTTTAGGTGATGCAGGCCTGGTTTCCTTCAAGTATTGATCCGTTATAGGATCGTCATAAATAAGTCTGTGTGGTCAAAGTAGAAACATTTCCTGTGAGGGACCAACCTTCTTGTACTCTGGAAAGGGGGTGCCCATCGCCAATGGATCCTCCAATGAAACCCTAGAGAGACCCTCAGCAATAGGCATGTAGTGATAGTGTTTCATCATCTGATGGAGAACTCCACTGGCTACATGTAGTTGTTGAACACCTATGCCTCGGTCAATATATAGCTCACACGGGAGTGGTTTCTATATATATTACCACCCAAATATATGTTAATGTATAAATTTATTATATTGATAGTATCACAATGGAAAGAAACATAAATAAATACCTTATTATTGGTAGACTTTAAGGCATTGGTGTCATTGTCAGGTTTGGACAATTGTTGCTCGATTCTTGCAATCGGCTTCTTTTGAACAATATCCTCTTGATTCACCTCAATCTCCCCTGGGGAATGAAGCGATCCCCTAGATGGAGGGGTCCAATCGGGAGTCAAATTATCCAAGTTTTTCGAAAGAACAAGGTTGGTGTGTTGGATTAACCTACGAATTAGGATGTCTTGTTGCTCAATTTGTTTGTTTTGAAGAAGATTTTTTTTGTTGGATGTGGACTCTAGAGGATTCAGCACCGTTGTACGACTTCACAATGCCGAAAGCATCTCGTTGGGTCATGAATGATCCCACATCCCTAGCACGACCCAGGTGGTCAGGTTTCTTGGTTGCTTCACAAAGGATGGTGTGCTTATCGCTCAGAATGAATTTCCCTTGTTATTGATCACTCTTCACTTTTTCCTAGATAGAGTAGAAGGTAAATTAAAATACACGATTAAGAAAAATGTTTATAATATTCTAAATCTACTGTGTGAAACATTTCCTTAAACTTCCTTCCACAATCCTTTTTTCTTTATCTTTCTCATAAACTCCATTTTTGTTTTGTCACCCTTTGGGGAATAGATCGTGCCTTTCAATTTCATCCGAATTGATTAGTTGTATAGACGCCCTTGCCTCATCTTCCGTTATCCCACCCTCAATTGAAATTTGAACATCTTGTTCAAAGTGTTGTTTCACTAGGTCGATTGCCGCCATAGCATAACCCCCACGACTCCATTTGTGAGGAATTTTATTCCTTGCTGCATTTTTTTTATTTTTCTTCCCTCCTAAGTTATGAAGTTATACTTATGAAATATTAAGAAAATGATAATCTAAACTCTTTAATATTAATAAAATATTATTACTAACATTATCCTTGTTCTCCAATGCCCTCCTTTTGTGGATCTCCCAACTGTCTGGTTGAATGTGAGTGTAAATTAGCCACGGGCGATCACCCCCTTATCACTGAAAATGAAGTCCCTTGACAATGTGTATTTATGTTGATGCCAACTGTTTGACATCATAAACTTAGACTTCATCCTCAAATTATCCATGTCCGCAGATTCGATGTCAAATGGCCCCTGTGATGATTTTGACCTCCTCATGGTCAATCACGGAGACACATTTGTAATATGGGACAAAACTTTGGAAGTAACAAATCACTAAATCTACCTTGCATTTTATCCATAAAGTGGCTTTGTATTCTTTAGGGACTACATGCCTACTCTCTTAACGGACTTCCACCCTCATTCTACCCACTTTCTCCACCAAACTCAACCATTTTGCACATTGGGCTGATACACATGCATTAGATTTATTAAATATAAATGGGGTTAACTCTTTCCTAGTCATTCTACATTCTAGGGATCTAAAATAAGTTTGGGCTATTCCTACTTCCTCGGATCCCTCATCCTCATCCTCATCCTCATCCATACCATATGGTTCGATATACGTGGATTTTCATTCTGGAAAAGTGAAGTCCCTTGATCACGAGTTCTTTTCTTAGTGATCATCAATTTGTATGCTATAGTAACAAATGTACCATGTTTGCTTGTCACAATTATCTCAACGAAATAAAATGTTTAATTCCAACCCAAAGAAATGAATGTATAATACATAAAACAATTCTTTTCATTTTAAATTACAGGTATTAAACAAAAAACCTCCCTTACCTTAATAAATTATGTCATTCCATTTATTAAACACCAAAAACCCTTATTGGATGTCACAACTAATGTTATGGTGGAATTTTCAACCAAACACCTAATCCGTACACAAATGAAATAGAATAACCTACCCACTTCACATGGAACTCTTAAATATAAAAATCCATTCTTAGAAAAGGAAAAGGAAGCCATTAAAAATCCTATGGTTTTTTGTCATGAAATTGTTAGATGACAAACCTTCTTCTCAAACATAGGTTATCCCTTATTCACCAAAAATCATCTACCTTGAGGCAAAATTCCCAAAAACATAGCCAAACCAAAAAATTGGGTAAATAAAATGGAATAGATGATAATATGGATGAAAAACTAGATAAAAACATACCTTGTTTGATTTTTATGGCGAAATATAGGTGTTTAGATGAGGAAAAATTGAGGTAGATGATTTGTGGGTTTTTGGAGTTGAATGTTTGGGTCTTTTTCATTTTGGATTTCAAATGGGCAATTAATGTCCCTTTGAAAACCTTTTGACCGTATTTTGTTCCCGGTTTAAGTTGATTCTGAGTTTGAAAACTCTGCAGAAAAGAGTTTCTGAGTTCAGAAACTTCCTGAGTATATAAAAAAATTGGAAGATTCTACAAACCCTAAATTCAAACCATTCGAATTCACAATCTCCAAATCCCATTTCCTCACTCCCAATTCCTCACTTCAAAAAAAAATTCCTCTGACAAATTAACCATGTGCCTAAGAAGCATGGCCTCTAAATCAAAGGTAAGCGACCGGAGCCATTGTCCCATTACAGAGATCGGGAAGTCAAAGAAATTTTTCAATGATCAAGCTGAGAAGAGGTATGTGGCTTTTTTCCGAAAAGGAAGGTTATTTATTCCAATAGTATATTAGAATCGATCGTAGGTGATTTAGGCATTGACTATTTTCTAGCCCACTTTAGAACACAAGATCTAGCTAAACTACTTTGTATTGGGGAACCCGTACATATGGATGGGGTAATATAATTTTATACAAACTAGGGTCAAAGTAGTAATAATCGGGACATAACTAAGGTGAATGGGAAAGTGCTCACTATGAGTAAGTATAGCATAAATGAAGCCATGGGATGCCCTTACACCTCCCCAAAAAAACTAAGACCCGATGATCCCCAAGGTCCCCTAAAAATTTACCACATCCATTATTGGCCGGGAGTGAGTGAAGCGACCCTTCTCTTCCCCGTTGCCACGGCGAAGAAATATTTTCATGGGTCCTGTAGTGATGCGGGTAAAGCTAAGTCCTATGACATTAGCTTGTTGGTCGTTAAGCAACGTATAGTGTGCAAGTGGATTTGCTTGAATGACTTGCCGACGGGTGGCCATACTTGCGAGTAAAAAATTGGAAACTTGATGCTCTTCTACTATGTCATGGAAGGGGTAAAAATAAACCGGGGGTTCACCATCCTATATTTCATGCTCAAGGCTACCAACACGGAGAATAAAAGCTCACATGCGGTGCTTTGATCACCGCCATGCTGAAGAAGAAGGGTGTGCAAACATTGGACCGGTTCCCTACGTGTGGATTACTACAATGAAGCTTGGTTCCAATATAAACAGCTTCAGCTAGATGTGAATGGGAGATGGAAGCATAGGACAGTTCCCGGTCAACAAGCTATAGGATCATAGAGGGCTCGTGAGACGGAACTAGACAGAGCGGAAGCATCAAGCTCCAGTGAGTAAACCATCGTTATATGAAAAAAAATTATTTACATTATTTTATATGCTCAGTTGGTTTAGTTTAATATTTACTTGTATTTTGAATGTCAATTATACAAAGTTTCGAAGACAAGATGGAAGGCCAGGCTGAGCAAGTATCTCGATTGCTTGTATGCGGACATGACCAAGACTCACGAAATGTTGACCCCGGCCCACTCGTAGTATGTGGCTTTCTTGGAATCACAAGGAATGAACCTCGAACTGAGCGATGATGAAGAGCAAGCAAATTTTGAGCTGTTCTTCTTCGAGAGCAATGATGATGGGAATGATGGTGGTGATCATGATGATGGCGGAGATAGCGGTGATGGTGTTGAAGGAGGGGGTGGGGATGAAGGTGAAGTTAGACTTATGAACGGAGGTGAAGAAAATACTAAGACAAACCCAGAGATAGAGAGTATGTTTAAAGAGGGGTAATATGACTAGAATGAATTTGGAATATGTTTATGTTGGTTTTATTTTGGATGGTTAGAATTTTTTTTAGGTTTGTAAGAATTTGTACTATCTCAACAATTGGTTCAATTACTAAGTATGTCACGTTTTAATGGTGTTTAAAAATTTTCATGAAATACTTGCTAAATTTAACATTTGGTTGAAATTCATGGTATATTTGGTTTTATCCATTACGAGTCTTCTATCATTTGGAGTGAAATTAAGCAGTGCTACGTTGGTCTGTTATAATTCAAACCAAAATAGATATAAGATCAATGAAAATTTGCATTTTGACCATAGTGATGGATTGAATTCTGAACTTAGAAATGGCTTTGTCCTTTGTTTCTTCAGGATAGAAGACATTCCGAGATTGGAAAGTTTATTTTTAAAATGACTAAATTTTTTTTGTTACCAACATATATTGAAATACCTTCTTTTGGTCCCCGGTGAAAAAATTGCGTACATCCAGCATTCAACAAACATAAATTGTTTGCTTAGTCCCCAATACCAGATTCTGGGTGGTTTTCAGGTAATGTTAGCCAGAATTATATGAAAAGACACTTTTGCCCCTAAGAAAAATGAAAATAATTTCTCACTTTTTCTTCGTCGGCGATGATGTCTTCTTCGCCGCCGTTTCCCCTCTCTTTTGCTGCTGCCCTGCTATTTCAACCTTCGCCGTCTCCAGGTTTCAAGCTTCGCCATCTCCAGCTTCTCCGTCTCCGGGTTTCCGAATTGTAAAGACTTAGAGATTGGCGTCATATGCTTCTTCTTTGATTTTGCAGGTAGCTTAAAGCGGAGTGGTGTTAGGTGAGGTAGGTAGGGTTTTAAGGGTGGTGTCAGAGCTGGGTTGCATCGACTCATTGAGGATGGCGTGGGAGGCATCTACTCGTCGCTATTTTAAGATCTCCGGCAACAAATGAAGTGGGGGAGAGGGTGTGGCTAGGGACAACTTCAAAAAAGAAATTCAGTGGAGAAGGGAGGGCTCTGTGGGAAGGAGAGGGGCAGCAGAGGGTGAACCAGTGGCTGGCGGCGGAGAGGAGAGGGGCAGCGACGGCGGTACCAGTGATCGGCAGCGGCGGTGAGAGAGTGATGCAATATTTGAAATTAAGCCCCTCACCTTCTGCAAGGTTTTTGAAAATGATCCCAAATATAGAATATTTATGTATTTACCCCAGACATTGAATTTTTTTTACGTAGTGAACTATGAAAATACCCCTGGCTATATTAGAAAATAATTCCGGTTTACCTGAAAACCACCTTTGGGAACCAAACAAATTATTTGAATTTTTTGAATGCTGAATGTGCGCGATTTTTCCACTGGGGACCAAAAGATGGTATTGCAATATATATTGGGGACCAAAAGATGGTAATGCAATATATGTCGGGGACTAAAAAAATAATGTAGTATTTAAAAATTGACCATAAGGTCCAAAAGAATTTAAGATCGGAAAGTTATATGCCCAATTCATGTAAAAGGCACGAAAAAGTTTCCTAGTTCGGAAACAAACTTTCTGAGCTAGTACCCTTCTGGACCTAATCTGGAATTGAAAGCGCGTAAAATTTTTCGAAAAAGGTATTTCCTCGCTTGGAAACTTTTCTTGGCTTATTTCTGAAGGGCCAGAATAAGGGTTTTTGAACTCGAAAACCCTTCAGGATATAAAAAATCCAACAGATCGAGTCATTCTACATTCCATTCCCAAATTACAAAACCCTAAGAAAGCCTTGCAAACTCAGAAACTCAAATTGCAATACATCCTTCCACAAATCCCTAAATTTGAAACAATGGCAATAGGAGGAGCATCAAGGATTACAAACCCTAGGCATCGATCAACCAGTAGCATGTCAGATACAAGGTTTTTCTCGCCCTCTGTACTTAAACGTTACGAAGATTTGCGTGAAAAGGGGAAACTCTTAGATTGCAACATTGTTGATTTTAGTGGAAATAAAGCGATAAGATTGGCCGACCCCCTTAGTAATTTTAAGGATCAACATGTCAAAAATTTTCTTTCGTGTAATGAGAGCGCTTACTTCGATTTAACAAGTCAATTTCATGCGAATTTGCGAGAAGTTGCTAACGGGGATTATGAGACTAGGGTAGGGGGAATGGACATTCTAATTAGCCAATAGTTTATAAATAAGTTGTTAGAATGTCCGTATGAACACCCCAAACAAGTTTCCCCGAGGATTTAGATGGCCATTTGAATGAAGTTTACATAGGGAAAAGTGGTTGTTGATGAGTGATTACCTTTATGTGGACTTTGTGGAATATAGCTTGAAATACTTTGGACGTGTTAGGAGGGAATTAGGAAGGCTGGAATCTTTTGATCAAGAACTCTTGCCTATTGACCATATTATCGCCTATGTCATTGTTGCTAGAACCCTCGTTCCCTTGGGTGAACACATCACCGAGCCTAACTACCCCAAACTCAACATGTTCTATTTCGTAATGGAGGGTAGGAAAAGAAATCCCGAGCCTAACTATCCCACGCTCAACCTATTATATTTCATAATGAAGGGTAGGAAAATAAATTCTGGGGCTGCCATTTTTAAGCATATATTGTACATTACGACTTCGAGAAAAAGGGTTTGTTTTGTGTGATCGCAAGTAGTACCACAAGCGGTTGGAAGCTTCCGAGGGCAACAAGAGGCCACAAGTTGAGGAGGCTCCACAAATTGAGCAAGGTTATTCACATTTGAATTTACACAAAATTATATTCAAATGCATTTGAATTTAGGGATTTCTACAAGAGGATGCGCGAGGAATTGTGCGCAATGAAGGAAAAGATTAAATTCTTGGAGAAATCACAAAGAGCCTATGATCAACATCTCGCGTCAACCTCACGCCTACGACCCAACCAATCGACATCGACGACCAACCTTGATCAAGATGATGAAGAATGACTCCTTATGATGATGATTTTTTTATGTTATGGATGATTTTCTATGATTAGTAGTTTATTCTATGGATGATTACCTATGTTCACATCTACTCTATTCTATGGATGATTTGTTTTATTTTACAACCCTTAAGATATTGTATTTTGCATGAACTATTATGAATCATTTCCATTTCAACGTAACTGGAATACATTATCTAATCACCGTAACTTGTCAATTTTAACAAAAGATGAGAATAATTGAATTTTGGTACAAATTATATTGTACAAAGAAACCAAACAACATATGAGACAACAAACCTTGGGGTAGACCTATATTTCCCTTATTCTTCCTCTTCCTCACCAACTTATTTTCCTTTCTTCTTCTAAATGCATCTTCCCTATAATATCTACTTTAGTACTTTCATCGTGATCATTACGGCCACAGAAATCGTTTAAACTCGTGTCATTCTCCTAAAGAAAAATATTTTCTTACAATCCAACACTCGGAGTATGCTGCCAAATCCAATTATTTCCTCTAATTCATTATCAACGACAAAAGAACACTTTCCTTCCACGAAAATCTCCCACCTCGGATCAATAGGGTCCCTGGCATAAAAAACTGGTGCGCTTGAGATGCCAAAATTAATGGATCATCCTTCCAACCACCTACTTCTGTCCACAAGGGTGAATCCCAAATCCTTCATGTTCTGACCTTTGTTAATATCCACCCAATGACATTTAAAAATAGGGACTCATATCGTGACATAGCCAACCCCCCAAATTTCAAAATTTGTCTCGAAGTAACATTTTTTAGCATACTTAGAATTCTCTTCACTGTCACTTCCAACATGAAACACTTCCGAGACGATTGAGACACCACTATTCTGAATGACACTTCTATCATCAATTTATTTCTTGGAAAACGTGAAACCGTTGATGCATAACTGACTTATGAAAGAATGGTTCCCAATGGTCTGCGAGACAACCATTTCACCTTCGAGGAATATTCCCCAACAGCTACGTGATCCCTCAAACATGAAGAAAATGTTATCGAATGCAATTGGATGACCTGGGCCTCATTGAAATGTGGGTGCACCACTCGTATGAAATCTATGTGAACATCAATGTATGGGAGTAATTCTTCGTGATTTCGTAAGACATAAAGATGGACCACATTTAAATCTTCAACAAAAAGACTAAAAAATTTACCATGTCTCAGCCCCACACCTTTCAACCTCCCTTCATGTCTATCAATTAGAACACCAACATATTCAACTTTCTTCATATACTCAGTGCAAAACTCAATGGCCTATTCTTTCACGTACAACTGCACAATACTAGCATCTGGCCTGTATCGATTTTTCACAAATTGCTAGAATATTTTCAAGTACCTCTCGAATGGGTACATCCATCTTAACAAAGTAGGACCACATTTCTTTATCTTTCGAAACAAATGGACACACAGGTGTATCATAATGTCAAAGAATGAAGGCGGGAAGTACATTTCCATCCAGCATAGAACTTCAAAAATTATTGCTTGCAACCAATCCAACTGCGAATTACTAATAATCTTGAGACAAATTGAATTAAAAACAAACTTAGCTTCGTAATGCACAGTCTCATATGTGGTGGCAATGAAGCTCAAATCACAATTGCATTCAATTCCTGCATGAGGTTATGGCAATCGTATGACTTCAACCAAACCATCTTCATCTCTTACACTGACACACAAGTGCTAAGGTTGGACAAGTACGCACCTGGAACCTTTACACTACTCAATGTATCATAGAAACATTTCTTCTCCAACTGCGACATAGAGTAGCATGCTAGGGGAAAATAACAGTCTTCATCGGATGTGACTGGCCCCAAATTATTTTGAATTCCTATCTCAACCAAATAAAGCGTTGCTTTCAACCCGTCCTTTGTTTTCCCAGTGATATTTAACAGTGTCAAAATCAAGGAATCACATACATTCTTCTCAATGTGCATGACATTCAAACAATTTCAAACACCCAAATCCTTTCAATACGTTACATTTATAAAAAAAAACATTTCTTCCAACTACCATTAATAGCTTCCTTTATTTTCTTCTTCTCGAAGTCATTGGTCAAGTTCTTCACATTATCAAAAACTTGTGCCCCAGTCAGTGGGAAAGGTTTTCCTCCAACCTCCACTTTCCCATTAAAACATTTCATCGCCGATCGCCAAGGGTGCCCCTTCGGAAGAAACCTCCTAGGTCCCTGATACACTGTTTTACAACCATGTTTTAGTTGACAGAAATCAGTATCCTTGTCACACACAGGATAAGCTAAGTGCCCTTTTACAGAATACCCATACAAATTTTCATATGCGGGGAAGTTATTAATAGTGCAAAACAACATAACTTTCAAAATGGAGAAATCAACCAAGCCATCATACGTTCGAACAGCTTCATTGTACAAAGTCAACAAATCCTCGACTAGAGG
>JAULKJ010060877.1:0-16388 GCA_032355405.1 Rubia balearica
TGTAGAATGTAAAAAGTAGAATGAGTGGATGAAATTGAAGGAATCTTACCAAAAATGAAAAGTGTGCCAATATAAAAAAAACCCAAAAAGGAAAGTGTACCAACAAAAGAGAAACAGAAGAAGTATTTCTCCATCTCCCCATGATAAAAAAAATGGAAAAAAAACCGGAGAATAAGAGTATGTACAATGGGGGTTTCGGAGTGGGTTGAATTAAAAATTGGGACCGAATAGGGACCAAAACCCCCCACAATGGGGCGCTGAAAGTGTGTTGGATCAATCCATCCCGCGGAACCGGGTTCCCAAATGGGAACCGTCCCATCTCTGCCAAAATGGTAGAGAGCACATGGCCTGGGCTCGCGCGTCAGCGCGTGCCATTTTCTTTGGCCGCATGTGCCACGTGGTGCCTTGTGGTTGGGCCACGTGGCAACATGCATGCCCATTCTTTTTTAAAAAATCGGCACGGGCACATGGCGAACGATGATTCGGCTACGTGTCTCAACTATTAATCTTTTAAATTTTTAAAAAAAAATCTGAAAAAATTTAATTTTTTTTGGAAAACAATTGAAAATTTTCTTTAAACTTATGATTTTTGTTAAAAATTTGAAATTAAATTTTGGTTCTTTTTAAAATTTAAAATTACATTTAAAAAATATATGTATATGGTTCTTTTTTTTATTGTGGTTCATAAAATAAATTTTACAAATTGAAATTAATTTCGGAAATGAAATTTGAAAAAATAAAATCCAGTTCAATAATTATAGGTGTGTTATTAAATTTCACATTAAAAAAAAATTTAGGTAAATTTATTTGAATTAAATATTAAAGGTAAAAATAATGAGTATGATAGAGAGAATCAAGTGGGGTCCATGGGGTGGTTTTTAAGTGGTTTCAACCATTGTGGAGAAAAAAGTTGAGTAATTTAGCTGTGAGTTGAATTGATGAGGTAGAGGAGAGAAATTAATTATTTAATGAATTGAAATCATAAGAGTGGACTGTGAGTGATTTTACCATTGTACATAGTCTAAGACTTCAAAGAAAGAATAGAAGAAGGGGCGGCGGCTTAGGAGAGTTACTAGAATTTTGAACGGAAAAATTACGCTTAAAGAAGAATCACGACTTCAAAGAGCCAGTTTTGGTTCAGTCATCGAGGTTCCTAACATAATGGGAGAAAATGACGGCCCTTTTGTCCCATTTTGTATGGGTTGTACCTATCCGTCACAGATTTTGTTCTGGGCAATGCTGAAGGCTTACTGTGTTGCTCTTGCTCAGCTTCATACTCGATGTGTGGCCATAATTTCTAGTTTCATCGAAAAGTGTAAAAGGGCTGGGAAGAAATTTAAGGTGGACATGTTTACCAAGTTCTTTCAGCTATAGAAGGTGAGGAACAACTAAGAGTGGTTATTTCTTTACCCCCGTCATTCTTAGGGTATCGGTTGTACAGAATTTTCCCAACAATTGTAGGGTATGAAAGGATAAATATATGTTTATCAAGTGTGTATATGGTAAGACGATGCCCTTATGGATTACTATCATGCCTTTTGATAGGAAATCAGACAAGTTAAAGGAAGTTAAAGAGAGAGAGAAAGAGCAAGATTATGAAGGAGTTTATTCACCTTCAGCCACGATAGGGATGCCTAGAGGAAAGAAAGGTTGTCACCATTATTTTTTTTGTTTATTTGATAGGGATTTGTATTGATTTTGTGTTTTGTGTTTGTTGTTGTTGATGTATTTTTTTTATGGATGTTGCTGCCAAGCATCACTGTGAAATCTATCATCAGTTGGTAAGGAAAATGAGATGATTGTCATAATATAATGAGGGCGTTTAATTAGATCATGGGAGTTTCAATAAATGGAATGGTAAGGACAAGTTAAGGGATAGAAGAAGTGAGGTATATCTTGCTGATATCTGAAGCTCGCAAACATTACTGACTGGACTTGCTAGGTCAGCCTCTTGGGGTTTTAGGTGGAATCCTAGAACAAAAAGAGAGGGAATTATCAAACCCTCAAAAGTTCAGAAGGTTGTTGGGGTCTTTTTCCACAGGGCCATGTCTTTTGATAGCTGTAGCCATGTCTGATCAGTGGGATATGGCGGTGAATGATGCTAAGAACCCCACTATCTTGTTTAACTCGGGTATTGATGTATGTTCAAGATGTGTCTACTATTGGCATGTTTCTTGTTAGTTTCTTGACTATGTGTGTTTATGATTTATGGTGCAAGGTACTATAAATTCCATAATACGTAGTCTTGCTTGTTTCGAAGAGGAGGTGAAAGCATTTCCTAATAATTTGGTGAAGGTTGAGGAAAAGTTGGAGGGAAGTGAGGGAGCTCAAGAAAATATTGAGTTGGAATCAGCAAAAGCGCAAAGCCTTTGTTAAGAAAAGGTAAAGATGAATGTTGTTTTTCATGTAGAGCTCCAGAATATGAGGAAACAAGATTGTGCCCATCCCGATTACCCTATTGTTTTTGTGAATAAGCTAGTGAATAGTCAGGGTTTTAAAATTTATTCACAAAGATAAATTCTAAGGTTGCAAAGGTAGGGTTGTACAGCCCTTGGGAGAACATTCGCGCATAGAATTCCAACTTGGATATCGTTTGGTTGGATGACCCAGCTACCATAGCTCTTCCTTTAGAGAATGCAAAGAGATATGTAGATGAGGCTTTCAATGAGAAGTTTTAGGATGATGGTCATCCTTTTCCTTTGGTTAAGGAGTTGACAAAGATGAAATTTCTTCCTTCGATGAAGAAGCTGGAACAATGAACGCTGAATTTCTACTCGGTGAAGAACAGTGTTCGGGAGAAGAATATTGATGCCATGGAGGTTGATCCTCTGAGTATCCCGTATCCGTAGGATGTTCCCTGCGGTAATACTAACTAGGTGAGGAAGGACATTGGTGTTGCCATTGATCTTTTTGGTAGGCCGGATAGTGGCGAAGCAAGCTAGATTATAGTAAGTCATGATATAATGGTTTTTTATCGATGTATGATATTAAATTTTGTCCTTTTATTGATGTATGAGATTAAAGTTTGTTTGACTGGAGTGCCGAAAATTATTAATTTATTATTGACTATAGATATGTCTTTTTTGAGTAGTGTCTTGTGATAAGGATTATATTTTTCAGTATTGCTTACCAAAACATTCTTGGGTTGATTCTATCTTAGCATCTACATACACAATAAATAAACTACCTACATCATTGCTAGGATGGAGATCCCCATATGAGATAACGTTCCAAAGAAAACCAGACTTGGCATGCTTTAAGGTTTTTGGGTGCCTTGAATTTTCTTCTAAGGTCTTCCCACATAAAGATAAATGTTCACAAAGAGTTGTTCCATGTGTCTTCATTGGATATCCAACAAATCAAAAGGGGTTTTAAAATCTATGATATAACAAATAATAGGATAATTGTGTCTAGAGATATTTCATGAAATAATATTTCCTTACAAGATGAAATATGATCAACTATTAGCTCATTCTCCCACTGAGATTGATGCATCTATCTGGTATATACCATACCCTATCGATCACAGTTCGCTAGGGCTAGGATCGCTTTGAGAAATGAAGTGATCCCAACCTCGCCAACTCATAGTCAATCACCTTGCACAACATTTATGGAACCATTACCCTCAGATTTTGCTCTATTAAAACCCACGATCTAGCAAGAAATGAGCAAATAACGTAGATCACGATAAAATGACTAGGAAACCTATAAAAGGAGAAAAGAGGTAAGAATCAAGGGGACATATGCAAACAAAATCATTTATGAAATACTAACTTAGCCATTGGAGATTCCTCCCGGAGGTGACCCCGGGAAGTTTCTTGCAGGTACCTGGTGAGTTGGCCCCAAAGTCTGTTCCTACCCGGAAGGAATCCCTGTGTTAGTGGCACTGACTGTGGGGATAATTTCTTATTTTCTTTCTCGGTTTTGATAGATCTCGATGGAAGCCAGAAACCATCTTAGGGTGCCAGGCATAAAGAAAAATGATAGGATTTGAGGAGAACGAAAACATAAAATAAAAAATGAGGGAATGACTTCAGTGGTGAAGAACTACTCTGGTAACAAGGAGCAAACTAGCAGCCCTCCATGAAAAATAAGAACAAAGCAAAGTAGAAAAACATCATCTACAAACATGGAAAAACTACTTCAGTGCCATTTTAATCAAGGTACGTAATATACACCAACAATCTCGCATGATTCAATAACTTACCCATACTTGCACAAACCCACCCCCATGACCAAAGACGTAGCAATAAGATCTCTCCTAGACATAGAATTCAGTTTGCTAAGCACATCCAGGAATACACTTTTCCTGCATTACATAATCAATGATACATCATCGAAAATAAAACTCATTCGACTAAAATAGCATTAGCAAATCTTTTCTAGATGAACCTTATACCTACAAAAAATTAGTCAGCCACTATATGATAAATAGGATGTTGGATTATTTCATCCCCCCTCCTATTCATCTATAATTAGGTCCCCCAACTAGGAACACCACTATCCGACGTACCAAGAAAAACAACGAGATTGCCTCTCTTAAACACCAAACCAATTAAATAAAATACGAGTAGAAGAAATTATCCAAATCTACCATCCATTCCACGCTTCACCATCTCCTGGTTGCACGCGGGAGGGAGCTTGGGCCACAAATCCCAAGTGAGTTCTTCCTCTCACTCGCTTTATGGGCTTCCGAAAGGAATTTATCCTTTCCCCCCTCATTTTCACTGATCTAGTCCACCAATCTTACCATAAGGCACAAAAAATAAAAAAATTAACACCTTAATCAGAAACAAAACTCTAAACACATAATAAAACACTTATGAGACACAGTGTAGCCTCCCACCCAACCAGAGAAAATGTTCCAGCCTACATGGCCCATCATATAACCAATGATGACCCAAAGGATAACCAAAAACAATCTTCGCAATCATTTTACTCTATGAAACAAACAACCATTCCTCAAAGTCACATCCTCAAAATCTTATTGCTTTACGTTAAAACGTGGAATGGAAACCCTTATATAGGAAGAAATCCGTCTCAGGCATCCAACAACCAACATATTTAATACAATGCATTACCCAAGAAACCAACTAAGCCAAAAAAAATGGCTTTAGAAAATGCAACATTTAACAAATGGCTATATTTCCATTAAAACTACTAAAGCCCACTACTGCATAACCGTAAAAGCCCAAATTCACCGTTACAAGAGCAGGGAGACATACCATAACTTGGCATACGCATGGGAAATTCCCATCCAGCAACATAAGCATTGATATGGATCTCCCCACTCCCCACCCCCTACATATACGTACATAAAATAACTACAATTCTCACCCAGTGGATGTCTACAGAGGTAATTTCATTGGTATGGTATCGAGTGTAATTGTACCCCGCTTTGTATATGCCTAGAATACGTCCAGCCAACGACACAAGTGCACAACCATTATTTGGAAAACCACGAGCCCTAGCAACACATCCCTAGTAATACAACCTTTTACACCTTACTTAAGTTAGATCCATAAGACAAATAGAAATGTAAACCATAATTTAAAACAAGACATCCAAATCACATTTGAACTATGGGGTCTAGGGTGAGTCCGCTCCTACCCCAGTAAAGAGAAACAAGGTAAGGTATGTCTAACAAATAAACCTAGCGACTAACTATACATATAAACTTATAAGAAATTGTGCCTAAGGATCGAACACCTCTTTTTACGCCAATTGGATCGCTACATAGCACCCACTAAATCAAAATCTATAAGGCTAGTAAGGCATTAAAACTCACATGAAAGCCACATACTCATTCATATCAACTAATCTCTTTACAACCTTATCTTAACTAATCCGGAATAAAACCCAAACATGTTAAGAACACTTATAAAACCCAAGCTTTACTATAATTAAGCACTACTTATAGGGATGATCATGGGTCTAGAACCTTACCTAGACCCATAAGATCTAGACCCGTCGGTTTGGGTATGGGTCCAAAAACTTTAGACCCATCGGGTCTAGGTCCGGGTCTAGATTTTAAAATACGAGTTTGGGTTTGGGAAAAAAATTATTCAGACATAGACCCGAACCATACCCAAATTGTAGACCCATATAACTCTAACTATATATATATATAATTGCACCCTAATTTCTTAGTCACTTTCAGATTTTCTTTGCATTTTTATTTTTATTTCAACAAAAAATATGAATTGTAAATTTTTTTCTTGAAAAATTAATTCAAATGCACATTGAACTTGAATTATTTGTTTTTAAGAAAATATATATATTCCTTTAATGAAGAAAAAATTAGAACATTATACCCATTTAGGACCCGTTTTAGACCTAAGACCCATTTAGACCATTGGGTTTGGGTATGGGTATAATATTTTTAGACTCCATGGGCCCAGGTCTGACTAAATTTTTTTGGGTCAGGTCTTCGTCTTGTTAGACTCGACCCATGATCATCCCTACCTACATAGCCCTTACATAAGTAGGAAGACTAATTTCATCCCCATTGTTTCTTAAGTAGTGCACCCAACCCGGGAACACCACTATCATATTCAAATGGTTCGAAGAACTAAGAGAAACAATGAGAGTACTTCACATAAAGTGCCAAACCATCCGGAAAGAAATACGGTCTGCTGATTCGATCAAAACCTCCAAATGTACAATCCTCCTTCTTCCCACAACTACATTTTGGACAAGAGGTGGGTGACAAAACCCATATCAGTTCTTCATCATACCTACCCATCAGGTTCTTGAATAAGGGTGATAGCAACATCACCCTCCCCCCATGTGTACTTGCTGGTCCCATTCACCAATCCTACTAAATTGATACCAAAATCTAAAATAATCAACAAAATACAAATTGAAAATGAACACACTTAAGATCCAATCTAAACATACTTGCTAAGTTCACCAAAAGAAACAAGACCTTTTACCTCGGTTCTAAAGGACTTTTTACCTCAGTTTTTAGTCCCATAAAACCGAGGTAAATAGTTCTGTAGTAAAAAATACATTTTTTACCTCGGTTCAGAACTGAGGCAAAAAGTCCCTTTTACCTCAATTTTGCACCGACGTTGACAGGTATTGTGACCGAGTCGGTCCAAGCAAGAAGGCCAACGATAGGAGACCATAACTGCTACTTCTTTTAGGCCACGTTGGCATGCATAAGGACCTACGTCATTTATACAAAGAAGGCCAACAATGGGACATGAATTGTTGCGACTACTTCCACGTCTGTGTCTGTATAAATAAGAGCGACTTCGCAGACACTAGTAAGAGACATCGCGCACTGTAGGGCACCCACATCATGTTCTTGCTTGACGTGAAACACTAATTAATATGAAGTCATTTTTAATGGCCGATGTTGCCAAAATATTAACACCGGTTTATGCGACGTCGCGGATTAATCATAGAGACATCTTTCTCGTACAATATTATAATATTTAATATTTAATGATACAAACAATCGCTTGTCTATAGCTGTTACATGTTATTTAATATTCCATAATTCGTGAAATGCTTAAGCATCATACAACAATCCATTGTTGTCTAGTTAATGTGGGAAAGAATGGCCAGTTAAAACCCACAAAACTATAACATATATTACAAATACATGTTAGAATATATTAAAGTACACAAGGTTGATATGAAATTGAAACATTAATTGTATTGAACCTCCATTACATACGTTGTACACTATCAGGGTGACTAGTGAAATGACAAGTCCGTCTATCTATATGCTGAAAGTTCATCGATAACTCTCTTTGTCCTATTACAACCAATAGACAGGAAACAAAATTTATGTTATAATTGGGCAGTCCCCAAATGAAATACACATAATATAGTTATAAGTAGACGACATTAATCTCAACATGGAAAAATTAACTGATTTTCTTTAAAGCGACATCGCAAGCATGAGTGATCGATGTTGAAAAGTTTGAGTGATGAGCAACGTCGGAAGTTCATAGATATTTCAATCATTTCATAGATCTATGCAACACTGGTGTTTATTCGGTACCACATCATATGGGCCGATTAACTGTGACTGACATGGCATATTCAAACTGTGTTCATACAAAAATGTAATTATTGTCCACAATTTTCCCTAATATAAACCACTTTCTCACTCCTTACAAACATGGCTTTGTCTTGGAAACACATACAATATACACTATATAACCGGTAACACAATCATCATAATTCAGGAAAATATTCAATCTTTGTTCAATGAGGAAAAAATATAGAATGTATGGTAATAAAATTGCTAAATAAACATGGAATGGATGGAAAACTACCTCATTTAATTGAACCCGGAGATGCTCCATCCTCAGATACTTGTTGATGTTCGAGAGAAGCAATTTGATTGAGCTCTTTAATTGTTTTAATAGTGTGAATAGAAAGGATGACGTGGAGTTGGGTTTGGAGAAAGTGTGTTGGAGATGAGAAATAGGTGTAAGTAATGAATATTATTAACATGAAATTGAGTTGGGGAAATTTTGATTCCAACTTTTGGCTCAATTTTTTGATTCCCGCTGGAAATTTTAGGTCGACCGACGTTGGTTGGGGGTCAGTTTGAGATTCGTTCTATGCGACACAATTTCGATGTTGCACATAAGGGACATAGTCTAATTTTCATATAAGTGTCGTAAAAAAACTCCGTTTTAAGATTGCAGCCCCTTCCGTCGATCCGTTTATGCCAAAATCAGAGCAACATTGTCATGAAAATGTGAAAAAAATATTATCTCCAATTTTACATTTTAACTTCTCCCACTTTCTTGGAGGGACCTAAGTGCAAAAACTAAGTAATAAACTACAATTTACTCTAGACCACGTACTAGCGCTTTCTAAAATTTGATGGACGGAATGTTATTATTATTTATTTCATGAAAAACCAAGAATATGAAATTTCATGTGAATATATGTGGTGGAAATTATTGTTCCCGTAACGATAATAATAAAAATGAAGGACGATTATCCGGTTCGCGTCCCTCTTAGACAGTACGCATAATAGCCATATCAAACATTTGCCTAATGTTCGGGTGTAGAATTCTAAAGCATAGTGAAAATGCAAGGAAGTTTGAGACAGTGTTATTTTTGCAATGTTTTGTCATATACTTCCTGTGAATAATTTGGGCCTATCCATTAACCCGTTCATGCCGAAATCGGAACATCGTTGTCGTGATAATGTGAATTAGATAAGTGTATCTCCAATTTTACATTTCAACTTCTCCCACTTTCATGTAGGGACCTAAGTGCAAAAATAAAAAGTTCTCCGTTATTCACAAAATCAATTCCAATCGTCCAGGAAAGGACCTTTGTCATCCCCAATCGAACTTACAATCCCCGAAGGTGATAAAGAAACTTACATGATACCACGGAGATTTCCACAAGATCTTCTTATTAACCCCTGCATACTTATAATTAATCATCTGCAATTTACTCTAGACCACGTACTAGCTCTTTCAAATTACTTACTTGTTGGTTGTTGTGGTTTTCCCTCTTATTCCACCATTTTCAAATGTAACATAATAAAACTCACCTTTTTAAAAATTTAAAAACTACTTCCTATTTTTCGAAAGTGAATCTTTTTCAACTTTAACTTCTAAAATTTCTATTAATTATAGAACTACGACGTCGGTCATCCATCGCATCACATGTCGGTAAAAATGACATATAATGCAATTTCGGAAGGCCTTTTTAAACAACATATGTGATGTCACACGCTATTCGGTAATATGATTTACTTATATGTTTTAACCTTTACTTCGATTAATATAATAACCGGGTCAAAAACATATTATTTACCTCGGTTAATTTTAAATCAAGGTAAAAAATATTATTCACTTCGAAAATAAAAAAAAACCGAGGTAAAAGAACTTTTTTACTTCGAAGTAATAGCTCATCTTTCTTGTATTGGTTGTGCAAACCTTCTATCAAATTCGGAACATCCCATAACAAGTACAAAAAAAGAAATATCTATATTCGACATATCCCTCCTTCAGCAAATAGGAAGAAACTTCACGATAACATTTCTTGGATAATGCCTCCTACCTATATACACAATCGGCATAGAGCAGCAAATCATTGTAATAACTTAATGCACCCCCACGATTCCCAAGAAACCAGCTAGTCGAAGAGAATGCCTAGGAATATGAACCGACCAGTTATTCATCAGAAAGTTAAACCATTTGCAGCCTACTTTCTTATAAAGCCCAAAAATGTAATAAAACCCAAAAACTACAATGCGCTATGGGTAAGAGGCTACAGACTTGCATACGCATGGAAACTAACCATCCAACGAGCAAATGCATATCTCTACCTTCGTACCCCCTATTAGGCATAGTAAAATTTGTAAACTAAGCAAACACTGAGGTCACATATATTTGAAATCACAGTGATATAGTAACAGTGCAATTGGATGAAACTTAGCATACGCCTGGAAAACCACCAGCCAGCGACACAAGTGACCAACCACTAGCTGCTAAACCATAGACACATCCCAGTAGTACCATGTCACACAAACAAATAACAAACCACAAATATAAACTATTTAATGAAAATCCATCATAGATCTACAAGAATCCATGAAAAAGATGCAAAAACTAAGAAAAGATGAAGAAAGTCTAGGTTTTGGAGGCCCAAGTCGGGCTCAAAGTGAAAGGGAGGAAGAAGGAAGATTTTTATAGGTAGAAGAGAGAGTAAAAAAAAGGGAAAAGGCAAAACCAATTAACTGCGCGATTAATTAGTGCAGTGTATGGACCATGTAGATTTGCACAGTCAGTGCCAATTAACTGTACAGTTTTATGGTTCATGGGGAATGCACCTTGTAGATTTTCACCATTTTACCATGTGGATTTATAGATCACAGGAACAGACCGTGCGTTTTTGCATGGACCGCACTTCAGTTTTGGCCCCAACTTGTTTTCTCGCTACGGTGAACCGTGGATCCATTTTGGAAGTTCTTGTAGTCCATTTTATGGAACTTATGCAGAGAAATCCAGGGACGCTGTTCTAGATGCCAATTTGTCTTTGGTATTTCCCATAACTCGGTTCCAACTCTCAAATCATTCTTCATCCGCTAATTTCCCTTTGTTCGTCAATTCATCTTCTACCACTTTGTCAATGGTCTTCCTAAATTTTATACCATCCTCGCAAATGGCCTTATCCATGGTCTCTAAGTAAGCTCACAAAACTAGTAGAAATTGACCAAATCAGAGAGTTAAAACACACTAGCTACGAAATGTTTACGAGATTAAAAAATTAGGGGAGAAAACCACACAAAGTAAATCTAATCCCCTATTTGGTAAAACACCTAATAATCTAGATATCCACCAATAAAACAAGGTAAAAGTTGGTAATAATTGTGCTAAGATAGTACAAATATAGTCTCATAAGTAGGCAATCTTGGCATCTTCTCTAACCCATTAAGTAGAGAAAATGTATGCTCATTCTCAATAGTTATTTGTTTATACGTCCCATCCAAATCCTGCCGAGCCCGAGCTTTGCTTAGTTCAATAGTCGTTACGCTCTCCAGCTCCTTATACTCGATTCAGGTTTCTGCTCATGTATTTTTTCAAATGCGTGCAACCACTCCAACTTTGTAATCTTTGGATAAACCTTCGCAAAGAAATTGTAGAAACCTTGTGATTTAAGCAATTTGTTTACCAGTACACTAGGATATATAATATCAATAGGACCACCATTGCGCAGCTCAAAAAGTTGCCCAACTAGCTCCCTGTTCACCTTCTTCTTCTCCACTACATTATTTTCTAGCGCCTTGCACTTCTCCTTGGCTCGTTTCAACTTCTTGTGCATTCATGTCATCTCATTGCAATACGTCATCATTTCTCCCAACTACAAAACCAACCTCAAAGAATGTTCATGCATAAGATACCTAATACACAACAAAATTAAACTCATACCTGGACCAAACGAGTCGAAACATCCTCAATGGACACAATATTAGATTGATCGATTTCTGCAACCCCTGGATGAGGGACTAAAACACTAGGGTTATCACCGGAATCCTCCATAATCTTACCCCTTTGCGAGAACGACGCTCCGCTACAACCTTTACATCTTTCCCCTCATTTCCCTCTTTGAAATCCTTAGGCTGATGAAGACAAACCATAGAGAAAATCATCCATGCACAAAACGTAAAAAATCAATATAAAAATGAACCTACTAAAATAATTAATTATAGGAAAATTATGATGAAAACAACCTTGCTTTCCCTAAGGTTGACTTATCTTCATAGCATGTATTAACATTTCCCTAACAAGCTAACTCTTTCTAGTCAATCTCCCTACTTTCTTAGTCCGGGGGTTTAATTATGACAACACGATTCCAAGAGGGAACGATCAAACTTTCTACTACCTTAAAAAAGAAATATGAATCCTTCCAAGGACTACAATTACTAGGAAAATTTCTCATAAGTTGAATGGTAGACATCATAGAATAAAGCGTGTATATTTCTTTGGAACCAACACTCCAAAAATCACAAAACTAAAGAAAATTCTCAATCTCCAAACCCCCATTAGCACTCTTACACACCTCTACATAACCAGTCAGTACAACTAAGCACCTCAAATGAAATTGAGCAAGAGCTACACTATATCTACTCAGAAAATGACTAACGAATTCAAGAATCGTGGATGGTAAATCATAAAAAAATGATGTTCGTAAACGCTAAAAACCCAGAGGGAGGATCCCATGCCCTTTCTCCTAAAACAAGCAACCTAATCACACAACCGTTCAAAGAAGAGTGATATCTCATCAACTCCGATATAGATTCTCTACTTACAATGCTATCATTTCCTCCATATTCTTCCTAACCTCATCCTCAGTCACGCGCCCTTCCCTGGAGCTGGTTCCATCATCACGCGTCACCTATTGGTAAAAGTAATATATCGGGCCAAAGAAGAATATGACTCCGACCGCACAATTTCCATATTTGAATTATGGAAAACGATAAAGGGCAATACCTACGAACTAAGAGATTTAGGACGAACCTGCCAATGATTATAGTGAAAGTGAAATAACTTCAAGTATGCCCCACCAAATCACGATGGTCACCTCTTATAACCTTCGGACCAGAAGCCGTGCCTTAAAAATAGCACCCTTTTAACACATACTCCCTTCGTCCCACTTTAAACTTCTTATTTTCCTTTTAGGGACGTCCCAATATAAACTTCCTAATTCTAACTTTCCACATTTAGCCATAAATATGTGGTCATAACTCTTTCTTTCACTTGATTTATGTAGGCTCACTCTCATCACCTATTAAAAAGATGCCACATATACTTGTGTTAACGTTTGTGCAAAAAGCAATTAGGAACTTTAAAGTGGGACGGAGGGAGTATAGATTACATAAGTCAGTTGAATATACTTATGTAGTCTATTAAATTGACCTATACTCCCTCAGTTGAATAAACTACCCGGAAGGAATTCCCGCATCACAATGTAATCGTAGGTAACCGTCTCATGTTCATGATCTAGGTCCAGTTTTAAGAGAAAAAATCAGACCTAAAACCAAGCCATCATGGTTGAAAGACTTTGTTTCAAACTTAGTACATGACACCTCCTATACAATGAAGTTATTTCTTGCCTTAGCTTCTGCTCAAAACTAGTTTCTCTATCACGTTGATTTTAATAATGTGTTTCTACATAACTTCATTGATGAGGAATTGTACATGCTGCCTCCTACTACATAGCACGAGACACAAAAGTGCAAAGTTTCCAAACTACATAAGTCCCTTTATGGATTGAAACGGGCCACTAGGCAGTGGAATCATGAATTTACAAAGAATCTTATGGGTTTTGGATTTCAAAAATATTACAATGACCCATGTTGGTTCCTCGGATAAACTGATTCCATTAGGCTGACTCTTCTTGTTTATGTAGATAATATCTCATTGTTGGTAACTCAGAGATTTATTCAGTCTATTAAGGACTCTCTACAACCTGCTTCAACCTCCAAAGATCTTGGCCTTGCTAAATATTTTCTAAGAATTGAAGTAGCAAGGTCCAACAGTGGCAAATCCCTCACTCAAAAATATATATTTGCACACTGATTTCTGATATGAACCTTGACAATGTTAATAATGCTACTTCTCCTCTTCCTATGCTTTGGTTTGTACGGATACAAAATTACCATTACTATTGGATCATGTTCCCTTTACAAGTCTTATTTGGATGGCTATCATACTTGAATTTCACCAGGCCAGATATCACATTTGCAGTACACCAGTTGAGCTAGTTGTCAACCAACCTACTAAGCATCATTGGCTTGGTACCCTTCATACTGTATAAATCATGAAATATCATCAATCATTCTGTCTTTTGTATCATTCCTATACTGATTTGACTCATCGTAGCTACTGTGATGCTGGCTGGGGAACCTGCAAAGAAACGTGAAGATAAGTCATTGGCTTCTCCATTTTACTGGGTTCTTCTTTGATTTCATGGAAATCGAAGCAACATTCTACAGTGTCTAGATCTTCTATTGAATCTGAACACCGAAATTGATACATGAATCTTTATGAACTTAAATAGCTCAGCTATCGTCTCAAGGATTTCCATATTCAACTACCTCTACCTATCCTAGTTCACCGTGAAAATGCTATTGCAATTCATATAACTGAAAAATCTTGTTTCTCATGAAAGGACCAAGCGTACATAAATCGTCTTCCATCTAGTGCGGGGTGTGATTAAAGATGGATTCATTCCCTTAGTTCCATGTGCACACTCAGTCTCAACTTGCTATTGTGTTTACAAAGTTGGTATCCTCTAAAAAGTTTCTACCTTTTTTTTGCTCAAGATGGCCTTTCATGATCCTCACAATAGCCTCATTTGGGGGGGGGGTCTCACTGTTACAATGCTGCAGCAATTCACATGACTGAAAAATCAAGTTTTTCATGAAAGGACCAAGTGTACAGAAATCGTTTGCCATCTAGTGCGGGATGTGTTAAAAGATGGATTCATTTCCTTAGTTCTTGTGCACACTCAGTCTCAACTTGCTATTGTGTTTACAAAGTTGGTCTCCTCTAATGGTTTCTACCCCTTTTTTGTGCTTAAGATGGCCTTTTGTGATCCTCACAATAGGCTCATCTTGACATGGAGGGGGAGGGGGAGGGGGAACTTTGACAATGCTGTTGCAATTCACATAACTAAAAAATTCTGTTTTTCATGAAAGGACCAAGCATACAGAAATCGTCTGCCATCTAGTCTGGGATGTGTTAAAAGATGGATTCATTTCTAATTGGGTGTATTTTATATACATATTTTATGTGCGTTTATGAGCTTCTTTTGTCCTTTGATGTGGACGTGGGTGTGTTTTTTGTGCATGAAATCAATAGATTGTGTACTGAAGGCGAGGAGTCATACACTATACTCTTTTTCCCTTAACTGTGATTTTTTCCCATAGGGTTTTCCTGATAAGGTTTTTAATGAGGTAGTGTGCTCCAATAGAAAATATTCTTATTTTACCTTCCGATGCGAGATATGAGACATTATTTCAGAATGAAACTCAGAAGCAATTGGATCGTGCTATGAAGAATTTGGGATCAATTGGGTTCATGTAAAGAATTTTAAATTAAAGAATAGAAAGTTCAATATGAAAACTAAATTAATTAGACCAATAATAATTTCCTATTCTTAGTTGAATTTGTAATTAGGGTTATGATAAAATAACTATAAAAACCCCGCATTAGCTTTAGATTTGAAGAGGCGGCCGTAGCTTTGTTTTACTTCCGCAGCAGCTGCGTTATGTTTCCTCTCTTCGGAAGTGATTCTTTCGCCGCACAAGGAAGATGCATGCGAACATTGACTCTTATTCATCACATTATCATCCTGATGACATTGTTTTGTTTAATTATTTTATTTTATTATTTATTATTAATATGTTTACTCGCTAAATCTCGGGTAATGAAACTTTAACTATGATTTATATGTGAGGCCTAATTGTTCGTGATAATTGATTTGTATGGATTCCTAATTGTTCTCTGTGTATATTTTATTTCTGAATTTCTTGAGATCTGATCAACCCTGAGTTATTTGGAATAATGTCAATTAAATTTCACAATTTATCTTTATCTAGTGGGTAGATTTAATTAGTGGTGAAACTATCAGCAGATAGTGTGAACAATGGGTGGATAATTTGTAATAGCTGATCAAATTATGAATTATCTAAATTGAGTTTTCTTGGTTCTTAATGCTGTTAATATATTAAATCTAGTGCTGATTCTTGCTGGCTATCGATAAATTAAGAAGAAATTGGACTGTGTCTTGTAGCTGATTCTCGGCAGCTTATAACTGGTTGGTTCATGCCAATTGATTTATTATTGCGCCTGTGATCATATAATTAGTTAATGTGGATTTACCTACTGCTG
>JAULKJ010060979.1:0-16381 GCA_032355405.1 Rubia balearica
TGATACGCGATTTTTTTAATCCAATGTTTCAATGAGTATCCAATCTAAACCATCCGATTAAGGAATTAAATGGCTCATATATGTTCTCACATAAGATGGTGTTCTCACATGAACCCACCCCTATATATATGTAAAGTTTTGGTCCCCTAAAAGAAATTCCTAGTTCTCCAATGAGTAGTAGTTTTCTTCTTTCAGTCGTGGTAAACCCATATTATGGATTAGAGCCATTTGAGTTTGCCAAAGTCTTGTGTGAGACGGTTTCGCAGTGAGACCATGGATTGATTTATAAATAATAGAGTTTTAATTTAGGGTGGGGGTATTAATTATAGTTTTCAAATTGTTTAGGGATTGATTTATAAATGAATTAAATATGACCCTAACTTTACTATTCAACACCTATTCATCTTTTTTCATTCAAACATTTTCTTTCTCTCTCAAAAACTACTTGTTTCTCTCTCAATAACCGCTCGTTCATCTTCTTATTTTCCCCTTTTCCGACAACCTATGTTTGTTAATCCGCCTGCAATTATCTACTTTCATACAATTTCGTTGCTCAATATGCATCAGATCATGTTGCATGTAAGTAAAAGTATTGTTTCTGGTCTGATTATTAGAGTTTCTTCTCTGGTCGTCGCTAATCGGTTTGCTTTTGGATCGGGTAATACCGATGACCTAGGTTTTTGTTTATTGCCAATTATCTGTAATTTTAGCGGACTCAGAGTTTTCTGTTGGGTTTTTGCAGTATTTACTTTGTTTGCTTGAAAGTTGTCATCCCATTTGATTAGGTAATTGCGACTCTGAATGTTTTTCATAAATATGTTGTTTATTAGGTTTTTATTGATGTTGATCATTTTTAACTGTATTATTTTTCATGTTTATTATTTTGCAGATGTCGATGAAAGAAGGTTGAGTTGATTCTGTTAGTTTAGATGAAGTTGTGGTTAAAATTGTGAAATATTACACCCAACCTTCTGGTTCTTCGAAGGTTGGTGTATAGGAGAAGAAGAAGACTTATTCTTTATCAAGGTTTGTTGTTTGTTTTATGATATTTGGTGGGAATATTTGAATTTATTTTTATATTTGTTTATTTTTTGTTGTCTAGGTTTTTAAGTGATGTTGTACTGTTTTAATATGATGTTTCAAGCTTTTCAATTCACTTCCTTTCATGTTTGTGCTGATGTTGTTATTAATCCTTCTTTTTGAAATGTGTTATGTATGTAGTTCTTATTATTTGTGTCATATATTTTTATTGCTTGATTTTTTTTTCAAAATATAGTGTTTCTATTATGATTTTAAGTATGAGCGATGATTTAAGTATCTCAGTTGATTTTTTTATTGTTTCTTGTTTCACTTGATGCTTTACAGTTTCAATTTGACGATACAAATATTCCAATTGACTTTACTGTTACTGTACTAATGTTTCTTTGTATTGTGTGGTTTTATGTGTGATGATGGTGTCAGATTGTATTAGTATGTGTTAACTATTTCTACATGATGTTATGTGTGTTTGATGGTTTCACATTTTTTTATTTGCACTTTTTTTCTCCTTTTTCCAGAATGTTGTTAGGTTTTCCATGATATTATACATTTCCTTCAGGATCATTTTTTTTGTTTATTTGATTATCCCAAATTCTAGCTTTAGATGTGCATTATGATTAATGTTTCCTACATTCCGTTAATATTTATACATTTTTCTGTGCCTGTTATTGTTTATACTGTGAATTATGTTTTCTTATTTTTAGATTGTGGTGGTCCTTTCAGAAAATCTGATAGAATTCGTGGTCTCAAGACTTTAACATTTATTGCAGACATTTTTTTATCTGTATAATTTTGTTGTCTATTTTTTTACTTAATTTTTTGTTGTTCCCTTCAGCAGCGAGCGAGCCCAAGAAATGCAAAAGAGATGAAAGTGGCTGAGGTTTCTATTCCAGCATCTACAGTTCCTGATACTCCTGTTCCAAAAGAAAATATCCGAAAAAAGCGTGTAAAGCAAATTGTTGTTAAACAAGTCAAATTGATTAGTGGTAATGCTAAAGTCGTGGCTGAGCATCAGAGCGATTCTGAGGGCCAAGGTATCATTCAATTTTTAATTTTGTGTTTTGTTATCTTATTTTTTATAAATTTGATACTACCTATTTTAATCTTTCTTGATGTTTCATATTTTTTTAAGGAAGGTGCCAGTAATGTTCTTTCAAATCAAGTCGCATCTACTTCAGCTGAGAAGGCAACTGGTAATGTTTATACATTTGATTTATTTTTCAGTTGATGTTTTATTAATTACTCTTGACCTTTTACCAATATGGTTTGATGTTTCATATAATTCAGGTTAGAGGCTTAGTCAGGTTTTGCTGAGATTGAAAACTCTGCTAAAAAATAGTTTTCCCTTTTACCACTTTATTTTATTCCATTTTTTATGTTTTATTAATTAATCTTTACCTTTTACTAAAATAGTTTAGTGTTTCATATACTTCAAGTGAGGGTGTCAGTCAAGTTTCTGCTTAATCTTGAAAAAAATGCTAAGAAGGGTAAAAATACTTTTCCTTTTTCATACTTATTTTTTAATTATTGAAGTTTCATTAATTAAACTTTAAATTTTACTAATATGGCTTGATGTTTCATATAATTCAGGTGTGGGTGTTAGTGAAGTTTCTGCTGAGCCTGGAAAAAAATCTGCTAAGAAAGGTAAAAATCCCTTTCCTCTTTCATGCTTCTTTTTCTGATTATTGAAGTTTAATTAATTACACTTTACCTTTTACCAGTATGATTTGATGTTTCATTCAATTCAGGTGAGGGTGTCAGTCAAGTTTCTACTTAGTCTCCAAAATATGCTAATAAGGGTAAAAATAGTTTTTCTTTTAATACTTCTTTTCTTATTTTTTATGTTTTATTTTTTGCTTCTTCCTATTTAGTAATTTGATCTTGATTTTTTTTTATTTTTGCTTCTTTCTGTTTAGTAAATTGATGATGTTTTAATATATCTATAGGTGTTGTTGCTGAAAATGCTTCTTCAGCTGAAAAGATGCTCTAGTCAAAGCTTCTTTTCAAATATATGTTGAATGGTGCTGGAGTCACCGATCTTTTATCTTGTAAATTTTTTTAACCCTCCTATTTTGAGTCACCAATTCTCTTCATATTTTTGTGTTACACCTTCATTTAATTGTGTCTTTATTCTTTTTGTTTGTAGAGGAGATGTTCAGGATTGCCCCTTCTCAAACCCAAACACTTGATGGTCCTATTGATGATGAAAAGGTTTCAAGTGATCAGGGGTCTGAATATGAATATGATTTTGAATCTAATCACAGTTCAGAGAGTGAAGATGAGAAAACAGATGATGTTGAGGAAGGTGGAGGAGGTCACAATGAATCTGACAATGAAGAGGAGGAAGGTGAAGAAAATTAGGATGAAGGTGAAGAATCTAAGAATGAGGAGGATTTAGAGAAAGTTGGTGATGTTAATGGTAGTAAGTCTGACAGTCAGAAGAATTCTGGTGGTGATGGTGAGAACAAATAAGTGAGTGAGGAGAAGGATGATGAAGTTAGGTCGGATGAGAAGGGTGACTATGATGATTCAGATGAGGAAGGTTGCACACCTGTTTCTGTAAGTAAGAGGGTTAGAAATGAGGTGAAAATAAGGGTAAAGGGAAAGGGAAAGGGAAATCCATTGGTAAAGGGAAATCCATTGGTAAAGGGAAATTCGTAAGAGGGTTAGAGACGAGGGTGGAGGACTTCTGAAGTCCAAAGTTGTGAAGGTTGTCAATGATGCAACAAGTTATATATATATATATACATATATATATATATATATTTTAATTATTGTTATAGTTTTAAAAAAAATTCTTCTTTTTTATTGTTTCTTATTTAGTTTTTATATTTTTGAAGCTCGAAGAGGAGCTACTCTACGAAGTGTAACCCTGGAAATATTGTAAAGCTTGTGAAATCATTAAATGATGGGCATATAAGGTTAGTTATAGAGATAGGGTTTGAAGATTGTTGAAGATTAATCTTGGTATTCTTCCCAAATATGTTATTCAGTTTCTAGTTTCTAACTTAACCTCATTAGTCGCTTGCAGCGCATACGTAGTGATAAGTTTTATATTAATAAGTATGATTTTTATGAGGCAATGTGTCCACCTATAAATGACATTGAGGTTGTAGAAGTTAGTAATTCTGGTAAGGAGGAGAATAGGGACATGAAATTGAGGCATAAATGAAGGAAAATGATAATATTCCTTGTGATAGGCTTTTTGGTAAAATATCTTTGTTGACTGGGGGAGGTGATGAATTAAAAAAGTACTTTTTGATGTATGTGATGTGTAATTTCCTTAGTCCTACATCTAGAAGTACTGTTGTTGTTAAGTTGTTGAGGGTTGTGGAAAATATTAATGAGATCAGGAACATAGATTGATGTGGATTTGTGTTGAAAAGTTTTTGTGATGCTATTGAGAGGTATAAAAATGGGCCATTTAATGTTGTAAATGGTAGTGTATTTTTTCCTTTGGTGTGCTATCTTTATTGATTTCATTTCAAGAAGTCACATTGCCTACTGACCTCCCTTTAGTTCAGCACTTTGATGATAAGAAGGTTAAGGTCATGTGTAAGTTCATTGGTAGTGTGGATTTTGATGCTTGTTTGATGAGTGACTGTGGTTTTCCTTTGACTTCGATGGGAATATTAAAGTGGGTAGGTTCGGGACAGATCAGGGCATTGCCCGCAGTACCTCTCACTATGTAGTAATGGAGATTTGATTATTTACCCACTGATGAGAAGATTCTTGCTGAAGCTCTTTCTGTAAGTTTTTTATTTATATTATGCTTGTTGTTTTTCATATGATTTTTGAATTCATGATTAATAATGTTGTGTTTTTTTTTGTAGGATGCTATTGAGCGGTCAATGAGGTTTTCCCGTAACATTGAGATCGTTACGCGATCCTATATGGCTGAGATGATGAAGCTGAGTGAAAAAGCTCCAGCTCCAGAACAAAATGTTGTTCCTACAGTTTTGATTCCTGTGTGTTCATAGGAATATTTTAGCAAATGTGTGTTTGATCAAACTGATGAAATCATCAAGAAGTCAATGAAGAAGTACACACCTGAAGTTCCAACATTGAAAATCGGAGGATAACCTTCTTTTGACCTTGGGATTGAGAGCTTGGAGGAAATAGGAGGAGTTACATGTTCTTTTGTTGCTTTACTTGAGAAGAAGGGGGCTAAAGCTGTTCAGAAAAAAGGTGCACATGTAGCAAAGTTATCGAAGGGATCAAAAAAGGATTAGTAGTTTTTTTACGATGTAATGAACTTGTATTTTATTATAATGTTTTAACTATTTTCAGTTGATGTTTTAGGATTGTTGGGTTTGGATGTTTTCTAGATGTTTTGGGTTTGGATAAGTATTTTAAGGTGATTCTTGGAATTCTTATTGGAATTTGACATTTGGGTTTTGAATTTTAGTCTGAAGTTGACCTTTTAAAGTAATACAGTGACAATTCAATAGCAGGTTTTGATTTTTTAGGGTGTGATGAAAATGCTTATTTTTTGTGATTTAATATTCATTAGTCTATTTGTATAGTTTTTTCATTAATTATTAAGTATGAAACACTATGTTTTAAGATTAGGACATCACAAATTTAGTAGTTGTATAGTGTATATTAAAAATGTCACATTTGTATTTGTAACTTTTGGTATACTGAATGTAAATCCCCATTTAAATGATCATTTGGTATCTGTAAGTCATCACAACTATTATTTAAAACATCATATTCCTGTAAATTAACTCTGAGTACTAAAGCAAGAAATTTATGGAAACCTGTAACTTTAAAATGATTCCCATAATCAACCTTTTGTATTACACAGAGTTGAGTAAGAATTTTAAATTCACGATCATCACTTTTTTAAAATGTAACATCAAATAAAAGTGTTGAAACATCACATAACAATATTGAAACATCAAATTTTTCTGCAAGTTTAGAACTCTTGCTTCATCAACTTTGGTGTTCTCTGATTTATATGATTTGGGCTTTTGGAGTCTTGGACCTAAACTCCTTCTTCCTTTCAACCTCTTACATCTTCCCTTTGTTTTTGGATCTAGGCCTTCTGGAGCACTTTTTGTTGGTGAATCCTTGGAACTATTTATCGCTGATTGTTCACTTTGGTCTTGATTTTTCATTGAAAGCAGTTGACACACTGTAGTTGAATTCCTGTCCAAACTATCCTCTAGTGTTCTATGAGTTTTTTTGTCATCTTTACATTTCAAAAATAATTTTCGTATTTTATGAGCATCACATGGTGCCATGGTATCTTACCTTTCACCTCACTGTTGTTCTCGCTGGTTTGTGTTGATGCACCTCTAAGTACTCTGTTCCATATTTGCTTCTTTGCCATCTTTGTCCATCTCTTGAGTATGTAATCTTGATGTATGGTTGTGATGTTGCGCAAGTGGAGCACCCGAAGGTTGTGGAACCCAATAGCCCAACTTCTTCAAAGTATTTGAACAAATAGTTTATCTCCACTTACCATCTATGAGTGTGTAATAAACGTTCTCTAACTTTGTTTCATTGTTGTTTGGGCTGACTTCATGAACATCTTCATAGCCAATGATGAATATTTTCTCCACTTTACTTGTCATCGCCAGTTTCCACTCGGTTTCAAAGTCCTTCAAAAAATTTTAAGTCTATATCTCCCCAACATGCTTCAGCAATCTGGGCCCTTCAACTGCTGTTGGTTTTCCTATTGATCTGCTATACTTCATGCTTGTCTCCATCCCTCTCCAACTTTTGACTGTTTTTTCCAAAGATTGCAAAAAACTGTGCCAAGTTGATTGTTTTTAAAGCACCGAAGCTAATTGTTTTATTGGTACATTCACTGCGCTTTGATTACTAAGTTCTAGATGAGAAGAAATCATTTCTCAGTGCATTACACCATTTATCCCAATGTTCATACAAGCGCTTGAACCATTCTTTGTCCTGCAGCTGGTAGTTTTGTATCATGGAATTTTAGCATCTTTCAAATTCTTCTTCATTTGCAAAATGTCTCAATTAGTGGTTGATTGCCATTCAAAATTCTTTATCACTCTTTACTTTACTTTAGTGACTAATTGCATTTTGTTTCAACTGCCACAAATAGAGTCTGTGTTTTGTGTCTTTGAATACCTAAGAAATAGCAACAACAATTTCAGCACATGCATCATCAAATGGTTTCTTTAAAAGGTCATATACTGCAAATGGAACATCAATCCTAAATGTACGATGGTCATGTGTTGTAGTTTTAAAACTAAGAGAAATTATACATATGCCTATAAGGGTTTTTGAGGTGTCCGAAATCAGGTTGTGCAAATGATTTAGAAGATAAAGTTATTGACTTCACCGGTCACGTAATGATAAAAATAAATATTGAACATCAACTGAATAACCTAACAGGTTAGAGGTTTTCAATGAAACATTAATAGAATAATATAACATGTTAGACCCAAAATATAAACTGATGGAAGACTTAAAACATCACCACTAATACGTAAAAGGTTAAACACGGAACTTGAAACAATTACCTTATTCGGTCAAAGATCTAACCTCTCCAATGCAGAGTATTCGAAAAGAGATTCATATCAGTTGGTATCAGAGCAAAGTGAAAGATCCCCGTGGGCAAACTCATCAGGGGTTTACGAGTTTCTTGCATTATTTATTTTAAAAACATTTAGCTTAAATTTATAAAATATTTTGTGTCATATTTTAATTGTTTTTGTTTGATCTTTCTTAGCATGAGGATTGAATCTAAAGTCGAAGGTCGTCGAAGGGTCCGAGAGTTAGAATACTTCGGTATTACTATCCGCCTTCACCTTCTTCAGTCGAGTAAGAGAACGTCCAAGGGTCTAAGCATTAACAGTTATTATCTGCCTTCAACTCCCGGTAGTTTGTGGGTAACTTATAAAGTTCATTCGTTTTTGATATTTTTCGTCCACTCTTCTGAAAAAGTATTGCATGCTCATAATCCTATTTTTTTCTTTATCGCTCTCTAATTCTGTGATCTTGAATTGTTCTTGAATTCTTAATCTCACCTTATACAAATAAATAAATAGATTCTTTTGTGTGTTTCCACAAAAAGTGTCATTTTTTTTATCCTTGCGATCTTGCATAGCTCAAAGTTCATTTGAATCGAGAGAAAGTTGTAGCAGATTTCTTATTCCAAGTTTTATATAGGCGATCTTTGTTTCAAAACTTTTCAAAATTTTTAAAAAAGTATCATATTCCGGGATTTCAAAATCGGAATTGGGGTTTGGAAATTGGAAATTTGGGGCCTTTTTGCAATTTCCAAAATTTTGGGGGGTTGTTTTGCAATTATTTTAAAAAATGGAAATTGCACACGGTTGAAATTGTTTAGGGAATAAGATTCTGATTGTGAGTGTAATATTTTTTTGTGAAATTCATATTGGAGGATGAAAAGGAAAGAAAAGGAAATCCAAGTTAAAAGGGAGAAGGAAACAAAATCCTAATCGGAGAAGGAAGAACAAAAGGAAGTTGAATCCAATTGAGAGGGGGAAATGTATCTGAAAAAATTATCTTTGGAAAAAATTTAGTATCAAAAATAATTTATTACAAGGGATTCAGGGTTTAATTTCCCAATCCAAATTTATTTCGGAAAAGTTTCTTATATTTTTGTAATTTATTTGACGTCTATAAATAGCATTCTTGTTTTGATCATATTTCCTTCATTACAACTCCGATTTGTGCAATTCAAATTGCGTTTTGTTCCTTATTATTTTTAGAATTTTTAATTATAGATCATATTGCCAACTTTGAGTTATATATTTTAAAATTTTGAAATAATTTCTGCAGTACTTATCTCCTATTTTGCTTTGAATCTGCGGTGAATTGATCGATTGCCCTTACATTAGCCTTCACCTTGTGAGGTGTGAGTGTTATACACTTGGTCAGAGACCATATCAAACAAAGGGATGGGAAGAAAATTTTATACAAACTGTTTCTTTTCTTAGCAGCTTAGAGGAGATGGCGGACGATAATCCATTCACCCCGCCTTTTGTTGGAAATTCCAACAATATACCTCTAAAAAATACTTCCAATAGTAGATGTGGTGAACAACCACAAGATGAAGCTCCAGATATTTGGGAGCGACATCGATTCCAACCAAATTAACCTGTTGATACTGATCGGATTGCTATCACTATGAATGCACTTATGAGTGAGGTGCAGAAATTGACGAGAAGAATTGACACCATGGCACAACCTACACCATAGTTCACAGCCATGAAGAATGATCCTTAGGTTTTTTTTCTCAAATTCCAAGGTTTTGGTAGTTGCAATGAAGATTCAAATGAATCGGAAAGGCGATCACACCGAGGGTCTTCAAGAAGGAATTGCCATGCCATACGTTATGATCCCCGAAGGAGAATAAGGGCCAGTTAACATTCTAGGTTAGACTCTGCTAGAGACATGAAGGGACTGAAGTAGGATATCCCTCGATTTGATGGTCAACACAATCCGTTAAAGTATTTTGATTGGGAGCGAAGTATTGAGAATATGTTTGATCTCAACAACTATAGTGAGAAAGAAAAATTTAAGATGGTTCAGTATTCTTTCACTCATTATGAGGCTGAATGGTGGAAAGATTGAGAGAAAAGAGACAACTTGACTGGAAGAAGCCTATCTCCACCTAGGAGAGATTGTAGTCCGAGCGTCGTCATTTTCATGTTCCACCCACTTATCTGATGGAGAAACATTCTTATGAAGCCAATATAAAGCAAGAAAATCTCATAGTTGATGAGTATTGGAAATATCTCGAGCTGACCATGAGAAGGGTCAGGATGAAAGAAGACGACACATTCATCAAAAATTGATTCATGTAAGGCTTGTGTGAGAACATTCAAATGCCAGTAAAGCTTCAATATCATATCTCCATGGAAAATTTATCGATGAAAGCAAGGTTGGTTGAGAGTACTATACGGTCGAAGAAATCACGGTTTGGATTTCCCAGTCAATGATTAGGGCTTGATTCCAGAAACCATATTTCCAGCTGAGGTAGAGGGGCACCAATGGCTGAACGTGGGTTAGTCCAGGCCTATTCAAATCCAACTTATAACTCCACTAATAGGAGGGTGGTGCCATAAACTTCAAACCAACAGTCGTCGATGAGTTCGGTAAGTACCCTATCTGTTCATCAAATTCGATTTCAATTAACCCTCCTACTTGTTTTCATTGTAAGGAAAGAGGAAATATTAATAGTAATTGTCCCCATGCTCGAGTCTTAGCCACCATTGAGGAAGGATATGAAGAATATGAATATGCTGATATCCCCACTTTATATGAAAGCGAGGAAGAATGGGTAGATGAAGAGATCTTCATAAATGATCATGGTGAACAAGGTCCTGAAGAATAAGGTAACTATGTGACATTGAGAGGTTTAAACTCCCAAATGGCTGAAACACAGGTACAAAGGATTAATATTTTTCATACTCATTGCCTTGTGAAAAATAATAGATGTTTATTGATTCTTGATGAAGGATCTTATGCTAGAACAGTTTCCAATGTTCTTGTTAAATCATTCTCTTTACCTGTTACTAATCATCTATCACCATATAAACTTTTTTGGTTAAATGGTAGTGGTGAGATTAAGGTTAATAAACAATTTTTGGTTAAGTTTAAGATTAGAATGTATCATGATTCTATCTTATGTGATCTTATACCTATGAAAGCTAGTCATATTTTGTTAGGACGACCATGGATTTTGATCATAAATCTATGCATGATGGCTAAGCTAAAAAATCACTGTGATTAAGGATAGAACCAGGTATACAGTAACTATATTGTCACCAGTGGAAGTTATTGAGGCTCAGAGGCAAAGGAAAATCGACAAAGAAAAGTTTTCATCTGAGTTAGAAGGGCCCGATCGAAACTCTACACAGGGTTTAGAAGGTCACGGCCAAAATATGATTAAAAGGATCCAAAACCCTTGCAATTTCGAAAAAAACCAAGGGAGGGGCGAACCAGGTAAAAACGTAAGTTGGTGAATGATTATAAAAAGCCACGAACAGTTTTATCTTTACATCTTATTCCCTTGCCATCAGTTTATATGATGAAACATGAATTGCAAATTGAATATGGAAAATAATTTTATGCATCTATTAGGGGCATGAATCTTGATTTATCTAATCATTCTCATGTCTTAATCTTACATTTTAAACAAAGTTATTTAACCAAAGAGGATATACCTATCCATGTTCCTCCACAGTTTGCTGAGATGTTACAGGAATTTGAGGATGTCTTTTTGGGTTTTTTTTGGAAGCCTTGCCATATGGATTACCACCATTCTGAGGCATTGAGCATTATATTGAATTGATTTCAGGTTTGGTTATACCTAATCACCTAGCTTACAAAGAAAACCTTAAGGAGACAAAGGAACTACAACGACAAGTCGAGGAGTTACTTCAAAAAGGTTATGCACTGGAATATTTAAGTTATTGTGATGTGCCTATCATTTTAGTTCCTAAGATAGATTAAACTTGGAGAATGTGTATAGATTGTTGTTCTATCACCAAGATAACCATTAAATATCGCCATCCTATCCATATATTAAAGATATGGTTGAAGATTTACATGGATCTGTGATATATACTAAAATTGATTTGACTCATTGTTATCATCAAATTTGAATTAAGGAAGGGGATGAACGGAAAACTACATTTAAAACTAAGTTTGGGTGCCTTTTAGATTAACCAATGCACCTAGTACTTTTATGCGGTTGATGAATCATGTTTTGAGAAAGTTTATGGGCAGATCTGTTGTGGTTTATTTCGATGACATCTTGATCTATTCTAAATCTACTGATGATCATATTAAGCATGTCAAAATGGTTCTTGTTGCACTATGTGAGTCTTGTTTGTATGTGAAAATCAAGAAGTGCACTTTTTAAGCTTCCGAAGTGGTGTTTCTCTCTAAGGAGGGTATAAAAGTCCACGAAACCAAAATTGATGCCGAGACCTACCAATGCCAATCTGGTACATTCTTTTCATGGTGTATCTATTATTTGTAGAAGGTTTGTGATTGATTTTTCATCTATTGTTACACCTTTAAATGAACTAGTTCAAAAGGACGTAAAATTTGTTTGGGGTGATGATCAAGAGAATGCATTTAATGAATTCAAAGTTTGATTATGTAATACTCCTGTACTTGCTTACCATATTTTAATGGTACCTTTGAGATTCATTGTGATAGTTCTGGTGTTGGTGTTGGTATTGGTGCTATTTTAATACAAGAGAATCGACCTTTAGTTTACTTTAGTTAAAAGCTAAAGGGCGGTGCTCTGAATTATCCTGTGTATGAAAAAGAATTCCATGCAATTGTGCATGCATTAGAGACTTTAAAAAATTATTTATTTTATATAGAATTATTTATTCATAGTGATCATGAGTCGTTGAAATATTTGAAGAGTCAGATGAAGTTGAATAAGCGTCATGCCAAATGGACTAGTTTTATTGAATCTTTTCCTTATGTGTTGCGGTACAAAGAGGGTAAAGAAAATTTTGTTGCTGATGCTTTGAGTTGTAGACATGTTTTACTTACACGATTGGAATGCATTATGTTAGGGTTTTCATTCGTACGAGAATTATATGATACTTATCCTTATTATTCATCTGTTTATGCTGCATTGAAAAATGGTGCTTATGATAAGTTTTCTTGGCATGATGGTTTCTTGTTTATGAATAATAGGTGATGTGTTCCTCAATTTTATATGCATGAACAACTTGTTAGACAAGCTCATTTAGGTGGTTTAATGGGATATTTTGGTGCATTAAAAACTTATAATTTGTTGTGAGAACACTTATTCTGGCCAAAAATGGCACTTTCTGTTGATAGGATTTGTAGGCATTCTATTGAATGCTTGAAGGAAAAGTCTAAGACTAAGCCTCATGGTTTTTATACTCCCCTGTTCCTACACATCCTTGGGTTGATATTTCCATGGAATTTGTTCTCAGATTACCACGATCCTAATCAGGTAATGATTCTATATTTATGGTTATTGATCAATTTTCAAAGATGGCTTATTTTATTCCTTGTAGAAAAACAGATGATGAAAAATATGTTGTAGATTTATATTTAAAAGAAGTGGTCGGATTAGATGGGATTCCCACGTCCATAGTATCAGATAGGGATGTCAAATTGTTACCCTACTTTTGGAATACATTATGGCGCAAGTTGGGGAAGAAATTTCTAATGTCTATGGTAAGTCATCCGCAAAGTGATGGATGAACAGAGGTTACCAATCGCACATTTGGGCTTTTCTACGTGCCCTAGTCCAGAAAAAATTGAATAATTGGGAAGCGTCCATTCTGATTGTAGAGTTTGCTTACAATTGCACTGTTCATTCAACTACTTCCTTACCTACATTTCATATTTTTATGGATTTTTACCGAATATACCTCTTAATTTAATTCCTTGGAATTTTTAAAAGGTGAAAATTTTGAATGGAGAAAAGAAGGCTGATTTTGTGAAGAGAATACAAGAGAGGGTGTAATTGAGGATTGAAAGTACGAATGTACAGAATGTTGACAGAGCCAACCAAAGTTGCTGACATGTGCAATTTAAGAAGGGCGACTGGTTTTGGATTCATTTATGGAATGAGAGGTTTTTGAATGCTTGGAAATCTAATTAAGTCTGCGTGGTGATAGTTTTTTTCAAGTATTGGCGTGTGAATGATATTGTTTTCAAGCTTGATCATCTAGGAAATTATGGTGTGAGTACAACCTTTAATGTTTCCGATTTATCTTCATTTACCTTTGAAGATGATTCAGTTTCAAGGGAGAAACCTTCAGACCACGGAGGGAATGACGGATATACCAAGGTGACTACCACCATAAATGATGACATTCCACAACTGGATCAAACATTCAATGGTTATGTTCAGGATCCTCTAAGTTACATGGTTGGACTAATGATAAGGTCAAGAAAGAATCTTAGAGATGCGGAATTGAATGCTTTGATTGATCAACTTCGTGATGAAGAACTCAAGACCAAATCGGCTAGTGCTTGGATTAATTATTCAAGCTTGTCGATTAATTGAATATGTAGTGAAGAACACTATTCTATTTTTTCCCACTATATTTTTAACGAGTTAGTGGGATCTTTGTAAAATATTGTAAAAAATTTCATTTTGGGTTTATTGGACTGATAGCTCGGCCATGTGGATTTTGAAGAGCTAAATTTTGAAATACTTTCCATTAGGGTTTAGAATATTCAATTTTATTCTTATTAGACTTATATTTGGTAATATTCGTCATGGTAACTTCTTGAAGAATTCTACCATATTACCATAGGTTCCCATTTATTTTAGGTATTTTAGTTACATATGGTTTGAGCTTCTTAAATATTCTATAAGTCAATTTAGTTTTTAGCTGTGATTAGGGTTTATGGCCGAGATCAACCCTATCAATCGTATATTAATATTGTTTATTAGGGGGGCGGTTGTCCAACAAAATTTTACACTTTTTATCAATCATATATTCAAAATTTTGAGATCATTCTCTGAGCTTTTGATCTATCTTCATTGTTAAGCATCAATAACCTTGTGAACTAATCTCGCAGGCTAGTTAGCAAGCAAGTCGAGATTGAGAGTACCCCAAGGGCTAGAATCTTGAATTTCGTACAGCCTAGTAAAGGGTTTGCCAAATTCCCTTATTCGGTCAAAGATATAAATTCCGCAATTCAGAGTCTTCACAAGGAGATTCATATCATATATAAAACAGATTATATATAAAGCGAGAAAAGATTTAGAATTTGTGTTCTATTTTCGGTCTCTCTTCTACAATCATCCATATACAACTCTCTGGTGAAAATCCTCCATCAAAACACAAACACACACTTGTACACCACAGAACATGCACCACTGTCATCATATGTATATGTAGCATATAAGGCTCACTGTAACGCAGATAAAGAGGTACAATTTGTGTTTTAGTGTCCGAGTAAGATTTTATTGTCAATTTATTTATTTCCTTCCTTTATTTTCTTCATCTATGATTGATTTGTGTTCACGTTTTCTTAGTTTTCAATATGACAGATGAATTCCAATTTTTTCGAAGTTGATCTTCTTCACGTCGCGGACGAGAACGAGGTATGATTTTGTTCTATCTCTTCCCCTGGATTGTTGTTTTTATTTATCAATGTAGTCATCATGATCCCATTTCCTATTCATATAGATGAATTTCAACATGGAAAATTCCCAAGCAAAAATTATACACTAGCACAAATATTCCACAAACATAAAATAATGTTGACATATAAATTATTGAGCATATCAAACCATATGATCAGCCTTGAACATTTTAGTGCATCATGTGTGCAACTATATGCATAAGCACTTCACTAGTTTCAACATGTTGAATTATTTTTGTAATCATATTTTTTTTATAAAGAGAGGATGTGTTTAAGACAAAAACATGTAAATTGAGAGAAATAAATAGAATTTTGAAATTTTAAACTAATATTACATTCGTGGTGGTGTTATTTTTGTAAAAATTACCGCATATTCTTAGTAAATTTTTTTTGCGTGTTTTATGCACGTGCATCTTTTATTCATACGTAGAAAGTTTTCCCATTTATATTTAACGACATCAAAATTATGAAAATTTATGCCGAAAATGTTTTTCCATCAATAACATCTACTATACACTAAAATTCCATTCTAGAAGAGACTTAGATGGTTAAGAACTTAAGATCTCATACAGGTATTCAAATCCATTCTTCAGAAAAATTATAAATCCCTTCTTACCTAGTTGATTAACGAATATGGTAAACATTCTGCTAGCCTCTTTCCATATATGTATTGGTTCACAATCTTGATTAATTTCCTTCGATTCCCAGATCACCTTGTTCCTATAATTCCATATCATCTACATTATACAAATTGACATAAATAAATTGTTTTCTTCGAGTTTCAACAAGTTGAATAATTTTTTTAATCATCTTTTTTATTTACGAAGAGAGGATGTGTTTATGACACAATCTTGTAAATTGAGAAAAATAAATAGATATCTTAAATTTGAAACTAATATTGCATTCATGAGCAGTATTGTTTTAGTAAAAATTACTGCATTTTCCTAGTAACCATTTTGTGCGTGTTTCATACGCGTGCGTGTTTTATACATATGTAGAAAGTTGATGAATATGTTTCCACAGATAGAAGCCTCTCTTCGTGATCCCTGAATCGCGTCCGACCTGCAAGACAATGCCCCCGGGGTCCGGGAGGTAAACACTCTGATGCTTAAGTTAGTATAAGCATTGTATTGAGAGTGTATTGAATGGTCTAAAGGCTTACCAGGCCTGTGTATTTATAGTGAGGAGGAGAACCCGACATTCCTTAGGGTTTGATCTCCTTTTCCTT
>JAULKJ010061086.1:0-16380 GCA_032355405.1 Rubia balearica
CATTTGGCGGTTTGAGTGGTGTAGCCCGTGCCAAAGCAAGCGAGCCACCGTCTGGAGTCAACATCCTTGGCTTCTAAATGCGCGGCAGCGCAATAGGTCTCGGGTCATGGACTGGAGGTCCGGGCATTACATTATTTAGAGAAATGGGTTGTGCAAAAGTACACCCTGTGTTGGGACTTAGTCGCTGGAGGCATTGGTTTGGCATTGGCTGTGTAAATGTGCACGGGTCTTGCCCGTCTTCACTTCTTTTAGGATTTTGATTCTTTTTCTTCGCCGCATCAATCTATACCACGTTTAAGTGTGTGGCCTTCAATCCACTACCATCCTCGCAAATTTCCGTCTACTGTCCACTACCACTCTTTCGAATGGCTTTCTACACAGTCCAAAGTGCCTACGAGAAATCTACAAATAAATCTCACAAAAACAAATCTAGATGCTCGTAGGGACATAGAATTTATTAGATATAAAGTAAGCTATAAAATGTGAGATTTAGATATGAAAAACCACAAAGGCTCACCTAAATCTAGCAATCTACCATACGTTAAATGCCTTAGGAAACATATACATTTTACGTCTCATCAAATTCCCCAAACTTAAACATTTACTCGTCCTCAAGTAAACATGAACAAGTGAATATCTAAGAGAAACATAGTATGCAAATAATTCCCCAAAACACCCAACATTTTTATTCCTTGACTACGCTGGCCCCCAAAGACATAAGAATCTTTCACACTCTCATATCCTAAATAAACTAAGATAATCTATCCAACCAACATACCAAATCAAAGGTAAGGTTCAATAATATAAATGTGTGAAGCTAAGTTACTCTACCAAAAGAAGCTACCAAAAGACAATCCAAAAGAACCAAAGAATAATTTTCAATTTCTCTTATTTTCTCTCATTTTGCCTCGGAACTCTTTCGGGGCTTCATCCTAGCATCCCACAGTTTTTTCCTTTTTCAAAGATCACTTCTCACTGTTTTCATCCTATAGTCGTTACAAATCATTGTGAATTCCACCTCAGCCAGTGTGACCTCGCGTATTAGTCAACCCTAGCGACATTAGACCGACGTAGAAGCAACGTTGACTAATCTAAATGGCCTCACCAATTCAGGTCACTACCAAAGCAACGGCCTTTTGTTTGAACAAAAAAATATTAATTGCCCCTTGTGAATTCTACCTCGGCATGTGTGACATTGCAGATTAATCGATTATGGCAACATGTTACCAACGTATAAGCGACGTCGTCTTACCTAAAAGTGAGCCTCGCCATTTCAGCCCATTAGCTTAGCAACTGGGCCCGTATTTGACCAAAATAAACGTAATTGACCTTCACAATGGTTAATAGTTTGTTAGGAGATAATAATTGAAATTTATAATTGTTCATGAACTTTATTAACGTCTGGTTCGATCGAAATCAATTTTAGCACAACCGGTGACCTTTACAGTTTTGACACTTAGGTCCCTCCGAGAAGGTGAGTGAGGATGAAATGAAAAATTGGAGATACACAATTATCTAAATCACATTGTCACTATCATGTTTTTCCGATTAGTTATCAAAGAACTGTAGTATTCATCCCTTATTTTTATGAGTATTCCATTTATACCCTTAAAATGAGGGTTACTAATTAGAGCGATAAATTCTACCTCATAGAATCACACAAAATTACAAATTCTTGCTTTTTATGAATTACAAAGATAATGAAATTCTGTCCATTAATTATTTTAAGTGCTAATATGGGGTCTAAAGTAATTTATAGTTGATAGTCGAAGGTTAATCAGAAGATGTTGTGGAAGTATCTGTGGGATTATTCTAATTTCTTTATCACTTTTGGGCATTATAAGTTCGAGTGGGAATGGCAAATGCTCCTTCAACGACCGATTGGAATCGATTTTGGGACTGTCGGTGTACTTTTGAAATTTTGCACTTAGGTTTCTCCAACAACGTGGGAGAACTTAAAATGAAAATTTTGAGATACACTTATCCGATTCACCGAGTCACGACCACGATGTTCTGATTTGGTCATGCACGGATAAACCGGTGTAATCGCCTGTCATTTTTTTTTATAGAATTCCATTAATACCCTTACAATTAGCGTTATGAGAATGATAATTTTCACCACATAGAATCACATCAAATTTCATATTCTTCATTTTTTTATAAAATAAAAGATAATAGAATTTCGTCCATCATATTTTTTAAAGCGCTAGTATATGGTCTAGATTAAATTGTAGATGATTACTTATAAGTAAACAACGGTTCATTCAGAAGACCTTGTGGAAGTATATGTGGAATGAGACCAATTTCATTGTTACCCCATGTTAGTATAAGTTTGACTATGAATGTCAAAGTTATTTTTTAGAATGATCATACTCAGGTTTGGGACAGCCCGTGAACTTTTCATATTTGCAATTAGGTCCCTCTAAGAAAGTGGGAGAAGTTGAAATGTACAACTGGAGATAACATTTTGTTATTCACATATTCAGAACAATGTTGTTCTGATTTGTGTATAAATGGATCGTCGGAAGGGGCCACAATCTTAACGGGGAGTATTTTACGACACTTTTAAAAAATTAGACCATAACCCTTATGTACGACGTTGTGGATGTCTTGCATCAAACAAACCTAAAAGTTACCCCTTTGCGACGTCGTTTGAATTGAATTTTCCAGTGGGAACCAAAATTTCGAGCCAAAAATTTGAACCAAAATTTCCCCTATCCCTTTTTCATGTCAATAATGTTCAGCAACAACACCCATTTCCAATCACAAACACTCTTCCTCCAAACCCAACACCACACTATCCTTTCCATTCACACCAATAAAACTATTAAAGAACTAAATCAAATTGCTTCTTTCAAACATCAACAAGCATCCGAGGATGGAGCATCCCTAGGTTCAAATTAATTGAGGTACTTTTACATCCATTCCATGTTCATTGCCCATCTTTATTACCATATACCTTCTATATTTTTTTCCTTCTCATTGATCAATGATTGAATATTTTCTTTATGTATGATGATTGTGTTACACGTTATATAGTGTAAATTTTTCGTGTTTCTAAGATAATGCAATATTTATAAGGTGTGAGAAAAAGGCTTAGATTAGGGCTGATTGATATGAATTTCCTTGTGAAAACTCTGGATTATGGAATTTAAATCTTTAACCGAATCAAGTTATCAAATAACCCTCATCTGGCTGTATAAAATTGATCATAACCAGCCCTCATGATTGCTCTGAATTTTGAATTTTCTCACTAACTAGCCCACAGGATTAGTTCACAAATAAAGGGTATTGATACTTAATTAACCAACGGGATTAAGCAACAATGAAAACACTTACAAGCAAAGAGTATGAACTTGAAATTTCTGAATATTTGATTGACAAAAAGGGTCTAAATCTCGGCCAAGCCTCCCCTATTTATAGGGTTAAATAAGCCAAAACCCTAATCCCAATCACAACGGGATTTGATAACTTCTTTCAGATACTGAGAAGACTTATGGCAGCTTTAAGAAGCTAAAACCATAACTCACTAAAATACTTAAAATAATTTGATCATTTCCAAAATTCATCAAGATGAATTCTTGAATGAATATTATTTTATCTAATCTTACCATGTCTAATTCTAGTCAAATCAGAATTGAATATTCTAACCCTAATGGACTGATTTTTGAAATTAAACTCTTCAATGCCTGCATGGCCAAATTTAATACCGAAAAATCAAAATGAAATGATTTAAAATAGTTTACAATGATCACACTACCTCATTAAAAAACTCAGTGGGAAAATGAGTATAGTGTTCTTCAAGATGTCTTCAATGTCTTGACACCCTTCAACAATTAATCCAAGACATTGTCAATGTTGATTTCCTCTTCAATTCTTTGTCATGGAGTTGATCAATCAAAGCATTTCAAGCCATATCTCTAAACTTCATTCTTTCCCTAGTCATAGGACCTGCCATGTCACTTAGAGGATCCCAAACATATCCTTTAAATGTTTGATTAAGTTTTGGCATGTCGTAATCTATGGTGGTAGTAGTCTTAACATTTGCATCATTCCCTCCATGGTTGAAAGGTTTCTCCCTAAAAAACGAATCTCTTAACACCATATTCGCTAGGCAAAGCAATCTTGTAAGCATTATCATTCACACATTACGGCACTTTAAAAGGACCATCACCGCATGGACTTAGTTTAGATTTTTGAGCATTTGGAAACCTTTCTTTGCGCAAATGTAGCTAGACCCAGTCCCCTGATTCAAACTTCTCTAATTTTTGACTTGGTTTGCATTATTTTCATTATGAGCATTTGTCCGTTCAATCCTTAATCACACCTTCTTATGTAATTGCTTAACAAAATCAACCTTCTTCAAGCTCCCTAACATGTTTAAAATTCAAAGGAATTAGATCAAGAGGTGTAGTAGGTAAGAAACCATAAACAATTTCAAATAGAGATAGAGAAGTAGTAGAATGAATTGTACGATTATAAGCAAACCCTACTATCGGAATGCACACTTCCCAGTTGCTTAAATTCTTTTATACTAAGGCACAGAGGAGATTGACAAGAGTATAATTGGTGACCTCCGTTTGTCCATCAATTTGAGGATGTTTGGTTGTAGAAAATTGCAATTTTGTCCTTGACTTAAACCACAGTGTATTCCAAAAGTAGGATGAGAATTTAACATCACGATCAGACACTATGCTTGCAGGGATCCCATGTAGCCGAACTACTTCCTTAAGAAATAAATCTGCAACATATTTTTTATCATCTATTTTCCTATAAGGAATAAAATGTCCCATTTTCTAAAATCTACCAACTACCACAAAGATAGAATCGTTACCTCATTGAGATCGTGGTCAACCGAGGAAAAAATCCATGGAGATATCAACACATCCTAGGAACAAGAAATGAAGTATAAAGACTATGAGGCTTAGTTTTTTACTTCGCCCTTAAGGAATCAATACAATTATTACAAATCCTATCAATAGAGAGTGCCATTTTTGGCCAAAAAATGTTCTTGCAACAAATTATAAGTTTTAAGTGCACCAAAATGTCCCATAAGACCACCTGAATGTGCTTCTCTAACAAGTAATTCTCTCATAGAACATTAAGGGGCACAAATTCCATTATCTCGAAACAATAACCCATCATGGAGAAATTCTTTATCATAAGCACCATTCTCGCATGCACCATAAACAGATGAAAAATCAGAAGCAGTGGCATATAATTCTTTCATGAATGAAAACCCTAACATGATACATTCTAATTGTGTAAGTAAAACATGCCTACGAATCAAAGCATCAGCAATGCCCTTCTTATATCGCAATACACAAGGGAAAGATTAAATACAACTAAACCATTTAGCATGTTGCTTATTCAACTTTATTTGACTCTTCAAGTATTTCAATGACTCATGTTCACTATGAATGACAAATTCTTTATGCAATAAATAAAGTTGCTATGTCTCTAAATCTCTCACAATAGCATAGAATTCTTTGTCATACACAGGATAATTAAGAGCACCTCCCTTTAGCTTTTCACTCAAGTAAGCTATAGATTGATTCTGTTGAATAAGAATAACACCAATTCCAACACCAAAAACATCAAATTGAATCTCGAAAGTACCATTAAAATTAGGTAAAACAAGTATAGGAGCATTACATAATCGTAGTTTCAATTCATTAAATGCATTCTCCTGGCTTTCACCCACACAAATTTCACATCCTTTTTAACTAGTTCATTTAAAGGTGCAACAATAGATGAAAACTCATGCACAACCCTTCTATAAAAACTAGCTAAACCATGAAAATATCTCACCTAGTTGGCATTGGTAAGGGTCGGCCAGGATTTAATTGCATCTATCTTGGTTTCATCAACTTTGATGCCATCTCTAGACACCACAAAACCAATAAACACCACTTCCAAAGCACACATCTTGATGTTCGCACACAAACTAAGCTAACAGAGTGCAGTAAGAATCATTTTTAACATGCTCAAAATGTTCATTAGTCAATTTAGAATAGATCAATATATCATCAAAATAAACCACATCAAATCGACCAATAAACTTTCTGAAGACATGATTCATCAACCACATAAAAGTACTCGGTACATTAGTTAAACTGAAAGGCATAAAAATCTATTTATACAACCAGAACTTAGTCTTAAATGTAGCTTTCCATTCACCCCCTCCCTAATTCAAATCTGATGATAGCACTGAGTTAAATCAATCTTAGTATAAATCACAGATCCATACAAATCTTCAAGCATATCATCTAATCTAGGTATAGGATGGAGATACTTAATGGTTATCTTGTTTATAGCACGATAATCGATACACATATGCCAAGTTTTATCTTTCTTAGGAACTAAAATGACAGGCATAACACAAGGACTTAAAGATTCACACATATAACCTTTTTGAAGTAAATTCTTGACTTATCGTTGAAGTTCCTTTGTCTCCTCAGATTTTGCTTTATCGATTGGACGATTTAGAATGACCAAACCCAGAACTAGGTCGATCTGATGCTCTATGCCTCGCATGAGTGGTAATTCATGGGGTAGTTTATCCAAAAAGACATCTTCAAATTCCTGTAACATCTTAGTAAACTGTGGAGGAACATCATAGGAATATCATCCTCGGTGAAATAACTTTCTTTAAAATGTAAAATAAGCATGAACGAATGATTAGAAAAAGCATGATTCATATCCCTTATCGAAGCATAAAAATATTTACCAGAATCAGCAGGAAGTTCATGTCTCATCATGTAAATCGATGGTCAAGGACCAAGATGTGGAGACAAGATTTTTTGTGACTTTTAGAATCATTCTGCGACTTACCTGACTTACCTAAGTGTGGATTGACCTTTCCTGGGATTTGGTCGAGCATATGTTGATAGAGGCAGTTCAGCGGAATTATGTATTGGCATTGATCTTAAAAGTTGGACGAGAACAAGAAAAAGAAGCTCAAGCCGATAGACACACCACTGGCAAACTTCACAGATAGAACCGTCTGACCAAAAGGGACCATACTACTACTCTTAATAGTGGGGGAAGGAGACAAAATCAAAATGGTGGATATGAAGTTCATTGTGGTAAAGGCGAACAACCCATATAACATCATTTTGGGCAAGCCAGCACTGACGTTTTTTAAGGGCATTGTGTCTAGCCTACACTTGTTGCTGAAATTCACAACCCAAGAAGGAATAGCGATGGTGACAAGGGACCAGTAGAAAGCGATTGAGTGTCATTTAACGCTAAGCAAACAAAAGAGGGAGCGGAGCAAGACCGTAGCAATCGGATAAGGAAAGTAAGAGGTGTCATGATAGTGGGTAGCGAGAGAGACCCCATGAAGATAAACCCTGAAGTTTAGACTATTCAACTGTACAAAGACCAGTCAATACATGTCGTGGAGAGTCTGGCGTATGAAGTTAGATGAGAATTGATAAAGGCATTGAAAGAGAACTCTTAGGCATTCTCTGGGAAGCTGGAGGATATGACATACCAAAGGAAATAGAGTGCCATAAACTCAAAGTGAAGCCAACACACAAACTTGTGAAACAGAAAAGGAGGATGTTGTGCAAAGAGGGGAATGAAGTAGTTAACAGAAAGGTGGAGCAGCTAGTCGTGGCAGGAATACTGAGGGAAGTCCCATACCTGGATTATCTGGTGAACCTCATGCCGGTAAAGAAAGCGGATGGAAGCTGGAGAATGTGCATAAATTACACGAACTTGAACAAGGCCTGCTCTAAGGACTGCTACCCGTTATCGGATATTGAACAAATGGTAAACGCTTTGACCAAATTTCCTATTAAATGCTTTCTAGAAGCATACAGGGGATACTACCAAATCCCAATGTTAGAAAGTGATGTACAGAAGACGGTATTTATCATGGAAAAATGAGAGTTTGGGTACTGCATGATGCCATTTGGCCTAAGGAATGCTGGCGCAACCTACCAGATGGTTGTCGACAAGATCTTCCGGGAACATATAGGAAAAAATCTAGAGGTGTACGTGGATGACATGGTAATTAAGAGCACCCAGTATGAAACTTTTGTGAGTGGTGTAGCGCAAACCCTGAAGCGGTTCAAGAAGATAGGCATGGAGCTGAACCCAGCTAAATGTCAGTTCTGTGTAGGAGCAGCAAAGTTTCTAGGGAACATGGTGTTGAACAAGGGGTTACAAGAAAACCCAAAGAAGGTCAGGAAATTCTGGAGATGAAATCACCCACCACTATTGAGGAAATTCAGAGCCTAAATGGGAAGTTGGCAGCCATGAAATGTTTCCTTTCTAGGGGGCTTAAAGAGCCCTCATTTTTTTTCAAAACCTTGAAAGGATACATGGACGAGAAGAGAGAAGTGCAATGGGGAGAACAGGAGAAGGCATCATTCGTGGAGCTGAAAACACACCTTAAGCAGCTACCAATATTAGCAATCCCAAGATAGGGAGAAACATTTTATTTATACATAGTAGCTAGCAGTGAGGAATCAACACGACACTGGTCAGAGAGGAAAACAAAACGCAGTGCCCAGTATAATATGTAAGTCGAGCTCTACAAGGGGGCAGAGTGAGGGTATACGGGAAAGGAGAAATTAGCATTGCACCTGGTCCACACAACTAGAAGACTGATGCAGTACTTTCAGGCCATCCAGTGGTCGTCCTGACCAACCAACCATTAAAATCGATCCTCACCCAGTCGGAGGCATTGAGGAGATTGGTAAAATGAGCGGTGGAACTAGGAGAACACACCATTGAGTATGCACCTAGGAAGGCAATAAAGGGACAATTTATCGCAGATTTCCATGCAAAGATACCAAATGAGCAGGGTGAAGAGGAAGAAGCACAGGGTTTGGCAAAAAAAACCCTCCCTGATCAAGGAGCCTTGACAGGCCCAAACATATGAAAATTGTACATAGAATAGGTGTTAGAAGTAGAAGGGGCGTGAGCTGGTTAGTGATATCTGACCCGCTGGGGAACAAAAGTGGCGTATCCACTTCATTTCGAATTCCACGCTTTGAACAATAAAGCTGGATATGAAGCACTGATAGCCAGAATAAAGATAGCTAGAAAGCTGAGAACAGAGAAGTTGCAGGCTTACAGACACTCGAAGCTAGTAGCCAATCAATATAATGGCCAGTATGCTGCCAGAGAGCCTACCATGATGAAATACCGAGATAGAGTCAGAAGTTTGACGGCTGAGTTCAAAGGGTTTGACATTATGAGAGTTCTACGATTATAAAACACCTGTGCAGATGCCCTAAACAAGCTGGCATCATCTGTGCATGTGCACCTATCCAAAGGTGTGCAGGTAGAATAACTATAGGATAGATCCACTGATGCAGACATGATCAGTGTGATACAGGGAGTCGGAAGCAGCTTGACAGCACCCATAAGGAGCTATCTACATAATAAGTTACTATCACATGAGGAAGTAACAGCCAGGAGAATCAGGAGAAACACACTAAACCTCGTCTTGAAAGACAACATACTACACAGGTGGGGCTACCTACGTGTAGCCTTGGCTGATATGCGCAGACTCGGACCTGGCAGAGGCCGTGGTACATGAAATACATGGAAGACGTTGTGGAAACCACCAGGGATCAAAGACCATGGCACTGTGGCAGTTTGAGTCGGGTACTATTGGTCAATAATGAAAGCTAATGCAGAAAAGATTGTGAAGGAATGCCACATATAACCAAGAGTATGCCAATATGCAGAGACTCCCAGAAAAAGAAATGAGCAGTATCATGTCACTATAGTCATTCGCAAAGTGGGGGATCGACATAGTCCAACCGCTCCCAGAAACAGCAGGGAGAAAAAGTTCCTAATGGTGGCTATTGACTATTTCAACAAGTGGGTGGAAGATGGAGTTGTAGCGAAACTAATGGGAAAGAAAATCACAAACTTTGTGTGGGGAAGCATCGTGTGCAGGTTCGAAATTCCCCAAATCATGGTCAACAATAGTGGGAAGAAATTCGTAAGTGGTCTATTCCGTTCGTGGTACGAAGGGTTGAGAATCAAGCAACAGTTCACTTCCGTCGCCCACCCACATGCCAACGGGCAGAAGAAGTGACAAACATGACCATCCTCCAAGGGCTGAAGAAGAGACTGAGCCAGTTGAAAACTAAGTGGGAGGAAGAATTGAAGAGTGTGCTATGAGCATACCAAACCATGCTCAGGACGGCAATGGGGCAGTTACCTTTCAGGCTGTGCATTGGGAGTGAAGCAATCATCCCCCTTGAAATAGAAGTACCCATCTGATGGGTAGCATCCCCGCTGACACAGGAAGAAAATGACAGAGCAATAAGAGCTAATCTCGAAGAGACGGAAGAGCTGAGAGAAAAGATAGCTCTGAAAGAGGTAGCCTACAAGTCCTGGATAGAGCAGTACTACAACAGTTAGGTAAGGCTAAGAAGTTTAAAGTAGGGCGACCTAGCCATGAGGAAGAATGAGGCTAGCCGAGTGCAAGGATAGAAGAGGCTTGATCCAACATGGGAGAGCCCTTACAAAGTAATCAAAGTGTAGGGAAAAGGTGCTTACAGGTTGGAAACCATGGACGGATAGGTGATACCTAGGACGTGGAACATTTCAGACCTAAGAAGGTACTACACCTAAGAAAGGTATCAGTTCCACTTTTGTTACTGGGAGGCAGTTTTTTGAAAAATTGTCTGAAACTAGTGCAAGCTATGGAACACATAGACTTTTACGGGCCCCAAGAGGGCACGACTTGGGGAGATTCTAAGGTGTAATATGCCCAGTTATCTAATATATACATCTATTTAAAAACATATGCAATGCAATTTTATTTTTCACTCCTGATTCACTTCCCAAAGTAAGAAGGAAAAGGAGAAAGAAAAAAGTGCAAGAATTCCCTTCAACAAATAGACGGAGGTCCTTAAAAATGCATCTCTGGCCCCACCCAGCTAGAGGAATGCTACCCAACCTTTTTAGGCTGAAGAAAACACACCTAGCCCCGTGCAGCCAGGGAGATGTTAGCCAACCTACTATAGGTTGAGAAAAAAAGTCATAGAAGCATCAAGAGAATAATAACAACAAAATAAGATAAGCAGGAATGCCGAATAATCATAGAAGGGAGAGGTAGACACCCCTAAAAGAAACCAAATACACGCACCTTATAGGGACTGACACCATCAAAACGGGGAGAAAACACCCCTCAAAAATATAAAGTATTTGCTCCTTATGGGGACTTACACCACAACAAAATAAATTTTCATAAAAGGTTATCAGTTTGCAGCCCCTAGAGCTGTCAGAAACTCATTCATCACCATGCTCATTGTCTTCCCCTGCATCTGGTTTCACCTCCACTACCAAGCCACTCTGAGCTGCCTTCCTGGAAGTACTTGGATCACTGGTCGAGAAACTAGCTAATCGAGCTGCATCGGCATCAGGATCCTACGCCTCCAACTCAACCGTAGTCATGCCCACATTCAAGAGGGTAAAGTACTTAGAGAAGCTATGTTCCCAAAATGGAGCAAACACATTTGCAACAGCATGACACAACTCCTTAGGGTCAAAGATGACATCTCTCAGGTCGAAGGCTTTCATTAAGGCAACCACCAAGAATTCAGAAGTGCGGTAACTCTGCACAACCTTAGCATAAATGCTAAGGAATCCCCTAGTGAACATAAACTCCTTGAAAGCTTGGGGGAACTTGACCTCAGCTTCCAACCTATCCCTGACCATCTGCAGAGAGCTTGTGACGCTACGTTCAAGTTTCAGATCACCTTCAAGAACGGAGGCCGAGAGCAAGAACGCTCGAGGTCACTATCTAGGGAGCCAGTGCGAGCCTGACTCGTTGAAGGTCGGCGGTCAGATATTTGATAAACTGGCGAGCTTGCTCAAGCTCCCCCTAGGTGACGACTAGATTAGAGTTCAGCTTCTCCTATTCCAGCTGCTTGGCGAAGGCAGAGCACATGCTGCAAAAAATCCAAAGGAGACGGTTAATTCAAGTGAAATGCAAGGATGCAGCGACAATGAAGGGTTAAAAGAAAATGAAAAATTTAAGAGCTGTAAAATATCTCAATTATAGAAGAAATACAACAATCATGAATGGTCACAAACCCAACTACCTTCAGCCTACACTCCCCACGTCATCCTTCTAACTAAGCATTAAAATGACTCAACGACAGGGCCTGGGTCAAGAAATTAGCATGCTCAGCCAAGCCAAGAAGGAGTTCACCATCTCCGGGCACACGAGCGCTCGAAGCACCAAGAGAAAAACAACAAGCTGGCTAGTGGGCGAGGGGGGACCCTGGAAGTGGCAGGGGGGAGAGGAGAAACATGAGTAATAACAGGCTAGCGAGCCAGGGCGACAGGCACAGAGCTGGTCAGAGGAATCTCAGGGACGCTGTCCAAAGAATGCTCCATAAGGGCAAGCAGCCCTGATACTGTTCTTACTCAGGTGGTCAGTCAAACCAGGTTTGGTAAGGAGAGCTACAGAAGTATCATAAATGGTAATGGCAGTCTCTCGATGGTTGACCTCCCCCTCTGCATCATCAATCTGCTGAGCAGGGGGACGAGAAGAAATAACACGGCGTGATAAACTAGACAAATCGCCTATCAAGTAAGTTAACTATATATCTGCATCAAAAGACAAGAGAACTTATCAGTATCTCATGAAAGAGAAGGAAGAAAAGGCAGTCAAAAGAATATAAAAAAGTATAGGAATACCCCGAAGGTCGCTAGGGATACATACAGGAACAACCTCAACCGGCAGATGAGGAAGGCCAACAGCACCAAGGACAGAGTCACAAAAAATCAAGTTGGAATGAACATAAACTTTCTCTAAAATAGAGGTAAACTTAGTCAGAACCTCAATCTCCCCGCTACTAGGACGCGCACCCCGCACCCTAGTGGATCCAGCAAAAAAACTGCCACTCAACCAATTATCATCTCCTAACACCAGACGGGAATCTATAAAAACAAACCCATGTTTCCACTCAATTCAAGAAGGAAACCCCCACCTGTAATTTAGAACCACTCGGCCCAAACTTTAAGAAGGTCCAATCAGGAGGCATCTTAGTTGAATGAAAATAAACGCAGAATATAGAGATAATGGGGGGATTTGAAGGCAGCAATAAAGGATTTTAAAGCCTAAAAGGACCCAGACGGAGTTAGGGGGCAAATCAGTAACTGCAAACTCAAAATACCCTTGAACTGACTAGCAAAAGTTAGACATGGAGAAGTGAAAGCTACACGACTCTAGGGTTTCCAAGTAAATTGTAGTCATCCCCTTAGGAACGTTCAGGACAATCTAATTGTTTTGAGGGAGAACCACATTTCTCAAGGTTTTTTTCTCCCTCGAGCGACAAACATCACTGCACACCATGGACTGATGATGGCGGGCTCCATTTTTGTGGTATCGCAGTAAGAGATAGATTGGGGGGGATGGTGCTAACCATAATTGGAAAATGTGAAAAATAAAATGAAAAAAGAGAGAAAGCAACGAGCAGAGGTTAGGGAATACCCGAAGGTACAGAGGAAGACTAAGGATAAAAGGAAAAGGAGAAAGCGATAACAGAAGAAATGGAAGAGAAAGGGAAATAAATAAGTGAAGCGCCAGACCTAAGGCACATTCTTGGGAAAACAAAGAGACGCGACTTCAAAATGTTATGGGATGTGATGTTTCACCCAGCTCGGACATGTTTTCCAAAAAAATGATACACGTGACGGTAATCTAGAGAGAGACACAACTATTTTAATAGCAAGCGTTAGATCTTGAAAATGAGCTTTTTTTTTAAAACCAGCCACACTACAGTTTCACGCAAAAAAATCATACATGCGGAGCAAATGACACAGCTTCGCGACCTGCGTCAAACTGACCAGGTCCTCAGGCTGGGGGGGCCTTCATAAGGAATGGGCCAGAAGGCCCAATACACTAAGAAGCCCCAATCAGCCCAACTCCCATTTTGGTGGACACACGTGAGACTGACTCAACGAACCAACGGATAAACGGTGATGTGACCAGCGCTGTCCCATAAAGCCACCAATTTATATACCTAGGGATGCAACTTGGAAAAAGTATGATCACTTATCCAACTTCTCAAACACGCTTCATGGAAACCCTAGAATAACTCTCTCGACTGACTTGATCATTGGAGCAGGCACAACCCAGTGCCTACCTGCTTCCCTTTATCTCTCTGTCTTGAAGGTTTTTTTTCGATTACGGGGAGCTTGGACCGTGCTACCAAATATAGACTCAACCCAATCAATGGTTGGAATTTATCTGTCTTTGCTGGAATCGAACGAACTTTATGTTCCTTCTTCCACGCCACCTTCTCACAAGTCTTTCTCCATAAGAACTGGCTACAACAATTTTTTTGGCTGCTTCGTAATTGGGTTTTTTTTCTCGAATTTAATTTCATTGGTTCGATTCAATGAGGATTTGAAGTATCATTTGTATAGGGGGTTGATGTAAGTTTGGGGGAGACTAATAATGATTTAATCTAAACTGGAGAAATGAGATATTCTAGGGAGATGGATAGTGATTTTGTCTAAGCTGAAGAAATGAGATTTTGCGACAAACATTTCCCTCTCTATTCAGACATCACAATTCCTGACATTCTTTTCTAACTTTTGCTTTTTCAAAACTGTTCATTCTTTACCAATTTTTAATAATTTTTTTACTATTTTAAATTTTAGTCTTCTGTGAATTTTCAACACAATTACTGAAAAAGTCAACTAACACAATTAATATGTTGATCGAAAATTTAATAAATATTTTTAATTCAAAATTGAAAGTTAGTGGTATAAAAAATCATTTTCTATATTTACAATATACATGATAATATTTTTATTTCAATATATAATTTGTTTTTACTTACACATCTTATTGCTTAAATTATACACTAATCTTTAAAGTTGGTTAATATATTTTTTAAATTAGATTTTGTATTTTTTTCATGTTATATGTTATCATCTTATACCCATATTTATAATGAAGAAGACTTTGCAATTTATTTTAAAGGACATATAATTTTATAAATTTAATTAAATAATTATTCATTCATTATCAACTTATATTTCATATTCTTACAATATATTCTTTAAAATATTTTTATATAATTGTTTCTTATGTAAAAAATATAGATTTTTAAATTTAAATATAAATAATTAATTATTATATATCCATCAATATCGAGTCAATTTCTTTTTAAATTAAATATTTATTAATAAATATATAAATTCATTCTATATACTGCATCGTGTACAATAGTCATATAAATATTACAAATTTTTATAGTCATTAGAATTATAAATTATGTTATATTATATATTTTCATTTACAAATTCGTGCATCGACATTGTTGTTATCTAGTACAGTGGCGGATCTACATCTCCAGCCCCCGCCGAAACGAAAATTACGAGGAATTTTAGTAGTAAATTTTTTAAAAAAAAATTGTCAGCCCCCTTCGATTATGGACAAAATTGAGATTTTTTTTATAGATAGGTCAGCCCTGCCACAAATGTATCTTGGCTCCGCCCCTGATCTAGTATATACTATTGGTGTTATCTAGTATATACTATTGACTATAGATGTTTCTTCTTACATTTTGACGGTTAAAAATAATTGTGATTTTTTGAAAAAGTTAATTGAAAGGTGTGACAAAAACAAGAACAAAGTGCATTCATACCCCCAGTTTCTTGTTTAGTGCATACACACCCCTTAATTTTTTGAAAGTATACCCCTTAGTTTTTCAAAAGTGCACATATACCCTCAGTTCCTTATTTGTGCACATATATCCCCTCAAGTTTTTCATATGGCAATTTCCGGCAATAGGGGTATGTGTGCATTTTAAAAAATTAGGAGGAATATACGTGCACTTTTGAAAAATTGAGAGAGGTACATATGCATTTTCGAAAAACTGCGCACTAAACAAAGATTGACATAAAATGAATTTACCTTAAAACAAAATTCCAATTTGGGTCAAATAATTGGTGGAATCCTCTAACTGGAGAGAACTCCTCTTTTCCTCCTCCCCATCATCAATGTAAATCTATAAATCTTAATGAAAGAACAACTCTTGGCTAAGTGTAAACCCCACATTTAGTCATGTTAACTTCGCCAACTGTTACCTCCACACTTAGCCACATCAACTTGCCACATGTCATCCTTAAAATGAATCCCTATTTGATGTTGTATCTACTCTCCTATTTACCTTCATTGATGAATGCATTTACAACTTTTAATCTATACACATTCAACTTTTCAATTTTTGTTCGGAGGTTGTACTTCCTCGAATGTTTAACATCCAGCCTCATATTTACCTTCCTACACTTCATCCTCATCTGATATGAATCTCCTTACGAAGACTCTGATTTTACGGAATTATGGATCTTGACTTGAGAGGAATTTCGCCCACCCCT
>JAULKJ010061390.1:0-16369 GCA_032355405.1 Rubia balearica
GACAATGAGGATTCCACAAGGATTAAGGAGGGAAATGCTGCAAGTTTACTCTTATGCTATGGTCCAGACTGCCTAAAACAAAATGCACCCTAAGCTGCTCCTCAAATCACATTTACTGGCGCTTTTACTTCTGTTTTATACTTCGCAAAGCTAAGGTTAGCTGCTGCTGTGACTATAGGGCAACAAGTCTTCAGGTTTCTGGAAGTTTTGAGCTGCTGATATAGCCTTCATATACGGTCTGCTAGACTTATGTATTACCTTAGGGATAGATAGCTCTTGACCATTGTTTTCTACTCTTGATGATCTTATTGGACATATGGCCTGAATCGATTAACACGGGGTGTGGAGGTCAATTGCAGGAAACATATCCAAATCGATCACTAGGGACTTCTTTTTGAAGACATACTCTTCTACAATGTATATCTTCGGATGACACCTTCTTATTTTGTTCCTTTCAGGGTTTGGAGAGCCCAATAAACTTCTCCCATTCACTATTAGTGGATGTTTAACCTTAAAAAAGACTTTCAGAGATGTTAGTACCCTTGATAAATTAAATGATTTTTTTGAAGCTTCTTTCCTGTCATCACCGTTGACATTGTTGCCACTCCGCAACACCAATACCACCACCCATTCTTCTTCTTTGTCTGACCACTACCACGAACCATGAAATCCCATTTTGTAACCATGTCCAGAATCACCGCCGTATCACAAAAGCACCATTGCTCTTCACCACCAAGCCGTCATCACTTTACTCCTACACCACAACTACCTCACCACTACCCTCCACAACCAAACCATCACCACATCCAATCTTGAAATTTAGAAAGTAATTAACTAACATATCCAATACTGCCACCAACCTACCGCTATCCGTCAATGCACCTATATAGACCCCCACCAACATAACACTGACACCAACAACACCACACAATAATCGTCGGCCACAACAACACCACACCAAAATCATTTTTAGCCAACAGATTCACCATACCCACATCTTTCATACTAATAGAGTTAAGGAAGAAATATAAGAAGGATAAGGAACTAATTCCATTCATGCTTGAATTGTAATTTTGTATTTCTGGTATGATTGTACCCTTTCTACTCACTATAAATATAAGTGCACACAATCCAAAAAAAATGGGTTTTACATTCTATCATGGTGTTCTATACACAAATCACTTAGTCTTAGTCAGGAAAAGTCTATTCTTACCCTTCGCATGAACGGACCAATTCATTGGAAACGCATGATGCACTAGTAGAGAGCAGTATATTACATGCAGCATTAAAAGACGGTTCCAAGAAAATATGGAACCGCCTTGGTGAAGGTATCCAAACTTAGAACTCCTTGTCGCGTGTCACCAAATTTCAGTAAAGGCAATTATTCAACCATTAAAGGTATTTTTTAAATAACCATCTTCAATTAGCCCTAAATAAAGGCACTTATGTCAAACCACCTTTGATTATGATCACTATCAATTTCGGAAGGTAGCCCTGAGGCTTCTTACGAGTTTGTAACAAGCTTCCTTTATTTGTTGCTAAAGGCCGATAGTACTTACAATATCGGAAGTGTTTTTCTTTCTAACTTTTGAGTTTGGAAGTATGTACGGTTATCTATTTTAAACATGAAAATTGGTTCTGAGTTCAGAATCCATTCTGAAAAAAGGAAAAAAACATGTCCAAATCATTAAACTATCCCAAACTCAAAGTTTTCTAGGGTTTACTCCCATTTCTAATCCATTCATGAGGAAGTAAGTTAATACAATAAAGAGCATCATTTTCCATTTCGTATCTGAGATTGAAGAATGTATCAATTCCAATATTTATGCGATTGGGTTGGATTTAAGGAACTTGGAACTCATTTGATAATATCCTTTTCTGTATGAGATTCATATTGATTGGATTAGATATATTTTAATTCTTTTCTTAAAGGGATTGGATTTGGTAATTCCTATTTCCATGGGATTCGATTGCAGTCAGAACTGGTGATAGAATAGGAAAAAATTCACACAGAATAATTGATGCGTGCAGTGAGTTTAAGTAGAGGATAATTCGACTGAAATACTTATGCATCCAGATTTTCATATATTTCAAGAAGTAATCAAGAGTATTTCGGTTTGTGTTCTAACATGATCTTAAACTAATGATCAAGTTCAAAATCATATACGTTATTTCCTCGAGAGGAGGAGATCCAGCATCGACGAGTTTTGAGGTCAGAGAGAGTCTGATCAAAGCAGATCGGAGCTAGGGTTGCTTGCAGAATCCACAATTGTAATTAGATAAGATAAGTATAATTGTGTGGTGTAGTTTGTACTGTGTCTTTCTCATTAGTGAATTTATCTTGAACTGAGCAAGGCCCTATTGATTTATCTGATTTTACCGAACTGTGTAACTAAGTCTAGTGTGTTAACTATTATGTTTTGACGTATTGGTTTAGTTGGAACTAATTAATTGGATTAAATAGTTATTTGGTAAAACCGGAGTTTCAATTGGTATCAGAGCTAAGTCACTTGTTTTACCTTGGTTTTGACAAGGAAAGTGTGATATGGTTTTACCAATGGTGAGCAAAGAATGAGCTTCAATATCTTAGCCACCACTGCTGGAAGGAACAATTTACAACTACTGGAAGGCTCGCAAGCGAGTGTTTATAAATCCTCTGGATGAATTGGATTTGCACTATGTTGAAGAAAATGGAAGCCTCCAGCTACTAGAAGTTCTGAAGGAGGAGAATCTGGTTTTGAAGAGCCAGCAGTTAAGCCTAAAGAGTCGTGGATAACGGAGGAACAAAAGATTGTATTGGAGAACTATAGAAAATTCCATCTTTATTGTAGTAGATGAAAATCAGTTCAAACTCATCTCTACATGTTATCGGACAAAGAAAGCATGAGATATCTTACAAATGGTACATAAGGGAACAAGTTGTGTATGTTAATCAAAGCTACCAATATGGCCACAAAATATTAAGAGCTAAAAATGGATGAAGGTGAAACTATTATAGTGCTCAATGGAAAGCTTAGAGACATCACAAACATGGCACATCAACTGGGAAAAATTTACAAAGAATATAAACTCGTGAAGAAGACACAAAGATCACTTCCTTAAAGAGTTTTCATTAAAGTAGTTGCAATAGAAGAAGCAAGTGATGTAGCCACAATGACATTGGATGAGCTGATGAAATCATTACAAACTCATGAGATAACTTTGGAACATCCAATGGAGAAGATAAAAAAAGAGTTGGCATTCAAAACCTGGATGCCAATAAACAATCATGAAGAGGATATCAATGTTGTAAATGAAGAACTTGTTTTTATCACAAAGAATTTCTCAAGGATGCTAAAGAAAGTGGTAAGCAAAAATTCTCAAGAAAGGTTTAATGGGAACAGATCACAATTCCATGTATTTGGCAACGACTCTGGACCAGGAATGGAGAACGGCGAAGTAAGGCAATCAGGAAGGATTCAATGCAGAGAATATGAAGGGTATGGGCACATCCAGGCTGAATGTGCCAATAGTCGAAAGAAGCAAGGAAAATCATACGTTACCTTACTGAGTCAAGATGAAGAAGAGGCGAATGATGAAGAGGAGCTGATTAGTAATTTGTTGCTTTCGAATAAAAACTTACGGAGATTCAGAAAGTGTTGCCGGAGGTTCAAACATCGGACAGGAAGAAATGAAACATGGCTCAGGTAGCTGAAGTCCGATGTTCCAACACAGAGAATTTATGTGAAGAATATTTAACAAGCAATGACAAAGACATAATTGTGAATGATGAAGATGTCTATGCTACATATGAAAAAAATGTACGAAATGTGGCTGAAAGTTGTTGATGATGATACACTCTTTAAAAGGGAGAAAAACCTTTTAGCTAAAGAAGAAAAAGATATGACATCCCTAGTGGAACGACTAGGAAGGGAAAATGAGTTGTTGTAATTAAATATGATTTCAATGACAAAAAAGGGTTGAAGTTGCTGAGATAGCAATTAAAAGGTTGAATTCTAGAAAAGGAAAATTGTATGACATATTCACCTTGTGTTAGATTTTTCGAAATCAACAAGGGATAGGCTATGGAAAAAATCTACCCGCAGTGGGGTGTTCAAAACAAAGTTTCAAGTCATGAAAATAAAAGTGGCCAAAGCACGTTAACAAAAATTTTAATATATGGTTACTTATCTATCAAGATCATAGAGAGGATCATTTCTTTAAACTTCTCAGAAATATTATAAAGGAAATCAACTCTTAGTAGGTTCCACCATGGATCAATTCCAATGGTCAAAGATGGTCCAAAAGGTATGGATCCCTAAAACCCCTAATTTATGCTTTGTTGCTCACATATATATTGTTGCACACTCTAGGGATTCTTGGTACTTTGATATTGTATGCTCTCGACATATGTCTGGATCTTAAGAGAACCTAAAGAAAATCAATCCCTTGTGATTGTGGATATGTTACCTTTGGTGATCGAAAGAAAAGCAGGGTGGTAGGAAAACGTAAGCTATCAAATAAAAGGATTTCCAACCATTACTAGTGTATTATTGTGAAAGATCCGATGGCCCATCTATTGTGTATTAGCCATTTGTGTGATGACAATATGACTATGGAATTCCATAAAGAAAAGTTTATTGTGGAACATAGCAATGACAAAGTGCTTACAGGCATTCGGTTATCACACAAATGCTATATGTTGGAACAAGAGGTGAACTACTTAAGTGCAACAAAAGACGAAGGGAAAATGTGGCATATGAAACTAGGTCACATCAACTACAAAGCACTTGTAAAGATCACAAAGATTGAGGCAGTACAAGGCATTCCCACACTCACCAACAAAAAGGAGATCGTATGCAGTCAAGGTTAACAAGGTAAGCAGATCATTTAAAAACACTCATTTTAGTAAGTTTTGTAATGATCTAAGTATTCAACAAGAATTTCCCACACCTATTACTCCGTAACAGAATGGCATCGTAGAGAGGAACAACAATGTTTTGCAAGAGATGGCTCGAGTTATGCTAGCCGAGAAAGAAATTCACAAGAAATTTTGGGTTAATATTGTCAATACTGCCAGCTACACTATAAATCAAGTACATCTCTGACCATTCACCAGCAAGATATCATACAAAATATGGAAGAGCAGAAATTCAAATGTGTTGTATTTTCATGTGTTCGGAAGCAAGTGCTACATTCTCAGAGATAGAGAGCATATTGCAAAATTCGGCAACCGCATCAATGTTGGTATATTTCTCGTATATTTGATAACAACGGGGAATATAGAGTGTATAACCTCCAGACTGGTGTTGTTAAGGAATCTATCAATGTGGTGGTGGATGATTCTGATCTCAAGAAACATACGATCGAAGATGGAAGACAAGTTTCCCCTCATGTTCCAACATCGGATGATCTTTCACTTCAGGTACACAATGACGGTTGAACATCAGATAAGGTGACACTGTAGGATAAAGCTGATGATTCGTATGATTTCGGTGATGTTGGAATACTATTCTCTTTAGATCCTTCCCATGTTTCAACATTAGTTGAGACTGAACCACGTAGAAGAAGAACTCGATCAATCCCCTGAGTTTAATACAGAGAAATTTCTAGTATACAATGTTTTCTCTCCCTTATTGAACCAAAGAATTACAAAGAAGCCATCCTAGAGGAATATTGGATTGCAGCAATGAAAGAAGAACTTGGGAAATCTGAACGCAATAGTGTGTGGCCTCTTTCTAAAGGAGTAAATCATATAGGAAGGAAGTGGATGTTCGGGAAGAAGTCCGATGCAGATGGAAATATTACCAGAAATAAGGCAAGGCTGGTAGCTCGGGGATACACTCAGATTGAATGAATCAATTTTGGTGAGACCTATACACCAGTTACCAGGTTAGAAGATATTCGAATCTTACTTACTATTGCTTACACTATGGATTTCACTTTATATTAAACAGCTGTCAAAAGTGCGATCTTGAATGAAGCCGTCATTGAAGAGGAATATGTGGAACAACCCAAAGAATTTGAGGATCCTCACTTTCTATAGCATGTGTATCATCTCAAGAAGGCATTATACTGCTTAAAACAGGCGCCAAGAGGGTGGTATGAGCGACTCACGAATTTCTCATATAGAAAAGCTATCATTGAGGGAGAGTAAATTGTACCTTGTTTGTTTTTCGTGAATCATCAAATATACCGATTGTTCAAATCTATGTTGATGATATTATTTTTGGGTTCACTACACCATCCATGCAACACTCACTTATTTTCTTGGGTTTTGGGTGAAATAGAAGAAATTGGTGAAAGGTGAGAAGGAGACATGAGTTGATCACACCTTGTACAGGAGTGTGATTGGAAGCCTACTCTATCTTACAGCAAGTCGACTAGATATATGATTAAGTGTAGGAATAAGTGCAAGATTTCAGACTGATCCTATGAAAACTCATTTGACTACGGTCAAAATAATTATTCTAAACGTCAATGAGACTTCTGAATATGGTATATTGTATTCTAAGAATAAGGACTCTCATATTATTGGGTATAGTGATTCTTATTGGGCTGAATATGGTGATGATCGCAAAAGCACTACTAGTGGATGTTTCTTTATTGGGTCAAATATAGTTTCATGGTATAGCAATAAATAAAATTCTACTTCTTTATCAACTGCTGAGGCAGAATATCTTGTAGCATGACATTATTGTGCATAATTATTATGGATGAAACAAATGTTTAATGATTATGGAATTAAAAAGGGTCTATAACGGTATAATGTGATAATGAAAGCGCTATTGACATCTCAAAGAATCTTGTACGGCATTTTTGGATGAATAACATTGATATAAGGGCATCACTTTATTCGAGATCTTGTTGAGAAGAAGGAAGTAGTGGTTGATTATGTTCCAACATCGGATCAATTTGCGGATACATTTACAAAACCCTTGGACACCACAACTTTTGAGCTTCTCGGACAATAGTTAGGTGTGTGTCAAATTTGGGGTATTTATTTTTCCCATCAGTTTTTTATTTGTAATTTTCTCTTCAAAATTTTGAAAAATACAAAAAATTAAAAACGGGGAAAAAGGGAAACAAAAAAAATGGAGGCGGAAGAGTTCATGCTAGAAGTTGAAGAAGTTATAATAAGTAATGTGATGTTAAGTGGGTGAAACGGAAATGATAGATTTAGCTTGGAAAGAGAAAAAAGTGGCTACGAATATTGAGGAAAAGAAAATTAAATATTTTCAAATTTTTACTTCTCCACCTTCCTCCCTCTTTACATCAGACCTCCGAAACCATACTCCTGTTTTTTTTGCCACTTTTGAAATTTGAGGTTCTCGTGCTCAAATTTTTTGTGGAAACTATCAAAGGAGAAGTGATTCAAGTGTTTTAGAACTCTTCAAATTGAAGGAATTCAAAAACATTCTCTTGTCGAAGCTTCCTACCCACACTAAAAATCAACAATGGAGAACATCAAGAACTACACAAATATCTTTGGGGAGCGATTAAGGAAATAAAGGTTACTGAAACTCCTATGTTGCATCCTTATGATGACATGCATGGACCAAATGTGGAGGTTCTTTTCGAAGAAGAGTGAAGACGAAGAGAAGACAACTGAGTCACTCATTAATGATTCCTTCACATTCAATGGTATTTTTTTTGAGTCTTTTAGGGATTGTGTAGGCTGGTATGTGAAAAATAAGAAAGTTGGGGACTTGAGGTCGTATAAATATTTGTATGTGATGATAAATAGATTTGATTAGAGTCACTTGTTGGTTGGAATTATTGGGAATGTTCAGTATATGGGAAACTTGAATCCTAGCCTTATTGTGCCTGCATGTATAAATTATTTACTGTGATGTTCCAACACCGATGCAAACCGAGGGTGTTGATTATGATAAAGTAAGATGATTGTATGTTCCAACATAAGAGAAAGTGACTGTAGCTGAGGGATGCTATATTCCAACACAGCAACGGGAACATGGAGTTGATGGTAGCCATGTTTAAACACCATGAACTAATGTTTCAATACATGCTGAGTAAGGTATTGAAGAAAATACTTATCAAACTATTGAATAAGTATAGGAGGAAGCCCAGACACCTAGGAGAAGATTAAAGAGTAAAAAAACTTAATCACCTGCACCACAATCTTCAAAGAAGAAGAAGATTAAAGTTGAGAAAGGTCAGAGTTCAAGGACTGCACCTTCTGCAAAGGATACTCCCCCTTACTACCCGCCCCAACTTCTTTCATTGTAACTGTCGGGATAGATTCAGTCAGAGAAAAAATCTTTCAGAGAAGCTTGTTAACATTTAGTCATACAAGGGAAGTGGATTTACAACCTTTTTGGGATTTTTAGGCGTGCTTCTACAGTTATGAGGAGTATAAATTCAATTTTGATGGATGGCAATCTGGATTAAGTGTTTGATTAGTATAGCTAGGTATATGTCTGAGGAAAAGTAATCGGGGAGAGGATTTACAAGCTGCTTGGACTACCCACTATAGATTTTGAGACAACATATTTTGAGGATTTTAAGGTGACCAATGATCAGATCCTATCAGAGATCACAAGATGATTTCACACTCAGTGGCCAGTTAGGTGAAATGACACTACTTTTGTTATTCTAGATTACTATTAACTGTTGGATTCCCTCATCAAACACAACTACTCTCACCCAAAAAATGGCCAGGTTGGCGTATTGTATTGGAACTAAAACTCATGTGAATCTTTTCGTGTAATCCAAGAGAATATTGTGTTTCAAGTTGTGCCTTCTAGAGTGATGAATTCCCTGCTACATCCGTGTGTCATCCAAGCCTTCATTAGAGGAGAGAAAGTGAAGTTCTCTAATACCCTTATCCAGGAAAATCAGTGGACTTTATCTCTGAGAAAGGTGAATGATATCCCATGAACTCCTTCAAAGGATGGATTTGCATCTACATCTGCTGCAAAGGCTATGAAGGCTCGGATTTTATCTTTGGAAGCAGAGAGAGCATAACTGGAAGCTCCAAAAATAAATATGAAACCCTATTTGATGATTTGTGTTATGAATCTGACATTATTTGGCATGTTTTATTGCCCAAGGGGAGGATATTTTGGATTTCTTAGATTTCTTTTGAATGATTTTATTTGCTCTGTTGGGTTGATGTTCTAACAAAACATTCAGTATTTTGGTATTCTCTCGATGTTCTAACATACTTTTGATTTTGGATGTTGTGTTATTTGGTGTTTTGAAATTCAGGAGAAAAAGAACTGTTGTTTTTGTGGATTGAAAATTGAAACTACATTTCCCCACTTTGTGGAATGTGAGTATACTGTGGAGGTACTATAGACATTGAAGACAAGGAGGTTATATTAAATTAGGGAGTTGAAGAAGCATTGCTATTAGTTAACTAAGAGAAATAATGGAGAATATATGGGAAGCATTCTACTGCACTTTATAATGTTTGGCTTGAAAGAAATAGGAGAGTTTTTTCTAATCGGGAGTGGCACTATAGCAGCACATACAACAATGGAGTGTGAATGGAAGGAAAAAAATAGGAATGCCAGGTTGAATGAAATGGAGATAGGTGTGATCAAAGGAAGGGGTGAATGAAGAAGAAGAATTTTGAAAGCTTCTGAGCAGTGAAGCTTTTTCTTTACTTATTTAATTTTTATTATTTTGTCTTTGTAGTTGCTAGACTGAAAGGGAAGATAAATGGAATGAAAGGGATTGTAAATGGGCTAAGGGTGATGGCCTAAAATGAGGTGTTTTGATTTGATTTATTATAAGCTAATCTTTCATTCAAAAAAGAAAGAAAGAAGAAATTCAGGAGGATTTATTCTTCTTATGGTTAGATGTTCCAACATCCAGTGTGGTTTGTGGGTTTTTTTTTTCATAATTCATTGTGATGAAATTTCAAAAGGTGTTTGGGTCCAAAAAATGCCAAATGAGGAGATTATAAAGTCCATAATTAGTTAATTAGAAATTTGTGGAAATTATGTAAATATGAAATAATTTGTGTTGAAACAATAAAAAGGATATTTCGACGAAAGGAAATTTGTTGGGAAAAATATCCCATTATGTGTCTGATATTGAAGAATATATAAATTCCCACATTTATGTGAATGAGTTGGATTTAAGGAAATCGGAATTGAGTTGATAATATCCATTTCCTTATGGGATTATTTTGATTGGATTGGATGTATTATAATTTTTTTAAGGGATTGGATTTGGAAATTCCTATTTCTATGAGATTTGATTACAATCAAAATTGGTGATGGAGTGGGAATTTTTTTGCACAGAATATATTGCACCCCCAAACTCCGACCAACTTGCTCCACATATGTATTGGGTTGGATCTGAGCGTGTTACAAAGAATCCAACGGGTCAGATTCTTATACCCATTAAAGAGTAATACAGATTATGCAGAAGGGATTTTACAATTTGAACCTAACTTACTATTATACTGAAAATCTTATATACGAGTATTTTACATGATTTTTACATAAATACAAGAAAAAGGTTCTATAAGGTCCGACCAGGATCTTTTCCCAAAAGAAGTAAAGGCATCACGCACGAGCTCCTATTCTATCTTCCCAGCTACACCTGTTAGGGTTCATTAGACTAGGGTAACCTCCTTACTTAGTGAGGTTTCATGATAGTATTTACCAAGTGGATATTTAGTAACCATATAAAAAATAACCACATAAATCCTAGCTCATAGTAAAAAAGGATACGGGTGGTTAATGCTAAGTTGCAGCCAAGTGCCAATATGAAAATTCTGACTCACATACAGGGCATAACCTTTTATGTAGACTTGCTAGAATCTCGGACGATTGCTCTGCAGCGACTGAATCCTTCACCATAACCTTATTTCCACCTGCCGCTCCTCCGGTGACACCGTGATGGCGAAGCCGCCGCCTGATCCTAAACCTACCTTCTTATATGTCCAATCTCTTAATAATGAAATCCTTAAAGCCCTCAATCCCAAAGATGAAACAGTTAGAACTTCATTCAATCTAAAGCCAAGATTGTATCATCTTGGAGAAACTGGGCTGCGATTTACCAAGGAAGAATGCGAGATACTAGAAGCCACTCTGAGATGAACTCTTGTTGGGAAATTTGCAGGTAGTAGACCCCAAATAGAGTGACTACGAATAGATTTTTAGACTACAAGATTTAATGGGGCATAATGATTCATTTACTAGACAATCGACAAGTTCTGATTACTTTTCCATTCTCGGATAACTATTACCGTTGTTGGTTTCATAAGATTTGGAATTTCAGTCCTTACTCTCTTCGTATTTCAAAATGGGATCCATACTTTAATGCTAATGCATATTCACTGATGTTGCTAGTTAAGGAAGCTACGTATGGTCCTCCACGACAATTTTTTGATAACTGGGTTATGATGTCATTGGATAATTTAATTGGTAATCCCATAAGGGTAGAAAAAGCCACTCTGAATAGAACTAGGTCTCATATTACTAAAGTCTGTGTTGAGATAGACATTACTAAACCATTGGTAGAGAGAGTATGGATTGATTATAAGGATATAGGATTCTATAAATATGTAGAATATGAAGGTATACCGAACTACTATTATAACAGCCTTAAACTAGGCATTATGATATTTGCTTGCAGAAATGATAGCAAAAAATTTATAATGAATGCTTAATATCCTAAGGATCAACAACAGGTTCAGAATTCAACAGGTAAATACACTCATCCCAAAGATGAACAGACAAGGACCTCAGGTAATGGGATGGAGTCTTCTTCTGGCCTTTCACTTAATGAAAAACACTATGTTCCAGTAATAAAGAATAAAAATAACTCAAATGTTTAGATTATAAATTAAGGATATAGACTCGTAGGTAATTAAAAACAAAAGCCATAATCTCAAGAGTGGATTTAAGGATCAGCCAAATAATAGCAAAGGAAACTATAAAGAATTCCAAGTTCCATCTAAAACTCACTTTGAGATTATTGTATCTAAACCACTGAAGCATGTAGTGGCTGCACCTTCAAATGCTTATGTGATTACTGATGATTCTACAAATGTTTATGTGAACTCTGATAAGGATGTTTCTGTCTCTGAATCTATTAACTCTAATTTGGTTGTTATGTCTTGATGTCTCCATATTATATGCTGATTTTGGGATCTTTTGTACTCATTTTTGTATGCTTTTGTGCTTTAGATACTCCATTTTAGCTTGAAATTCTATTAGAAGAGTTAAGGGAAACTTTTGCGCCCTTATCACTTTTCTAAAGAATTTTGTGAGACAAGGTAATAATTCGAAGATTTAAAAACCATTAAGACTACTGTTGAAGACAAGGAAGACCATGAAGACTTGAGGACATGAAGAAGATATGGCTACACTTAGACAAGAAGAAGAAAATGTTAAAAAGTAGCTTACTCTGTCTGTCGTGAGTCGCGGAGCAGGTGTCGCGAGTCGGGACAAGTCACTACCCAGATCTACTTTTTAACTTTTTGTAATTTAAATACCATCTTATCCTCTCTCATTCACACAACTTTTCCAGCCCGATTCTGCAGCTCTAAAACCCTAGTTTTCTACCATTTTCATCTTGATTTTATGTTTGAATTGCTATTGTTGTTTAGTATAAATTCTACTAGCTAAACTTTTTCTTGGGAGTAATTAATTAAGGCTTCCAAGCTCATGTCTTGAGCACTATATATGAGCTATTTAATGCTTTGTTGTTGTACATTTATTGTGCTTTGAATGTTTGTTGTTAAATGCATTAATGGTGTTGGAAGTTCGGGTATATGAATTGTCTGTATGATTGCTTGTTGGGGTTGGGAGAAAGTAGCTGGTTTTTCCCTCTTTTGATATAGAACCCAAGAGCATAAATTAGAGTTTCTAATATGGTTTATGATTTGATAAATGCTAGATGAATGTGATAATGTCGAATTCTTTGTCGTGTTTGTTTTGTGTAGCACATAGGAGAAGTTTATGAACGTTGAACATTTTTTACTAATATTGTGTAAATGAATGAATTGGTTCAATGCTTAGACACGGTGTAGTGTTTATAAGTGTTACCAAACTTGTTAAATCTTCATACTTAATGTCATTAATTGGATACTTTTAGGTGTTGATCGACTAAAGGAGTCATTAGTGAGATCTAGCAAAAGATGTCGAAATCACTCTTGTAAACTACTATCAAAGAAAGATAGAAGATTTTATCTTCACAACAAGTAGTGAAAGTATTGAATAGATTGTATGTTCAAGGACAGATAAGATGCTTGAGTTTAATCTCTTCTTAGTAGATTGTTGCATATTTAGTAGATTTACATTGTTTGCTAGCTAACTTGTCTTTAAATTCATAACTTAGAAAAAGCCAAACCAACCAACCCCCCTTTACATGCTTATATATAGATATAGATATATATTTATAAAATTATATATATATATATATATATATATCTATATCTAGTATAGTATTTACCCTTATGTGTGTAAACCCCTAGGAAAATTCCTCTTGTTCGTGGACGACCCCGATTTGCCATTATCTACTTAGTTGTAGTTGGGAAGCATTTAAGGTTTATAAATTGTATTTTTGAGGGGTACGGGGACGACCTCCCATGGCTACTAATTTCAAAAAAGTTATTATGCCTACAACTGAAATACTAAACCTTGTTCTATCTTATGTGTCTACACCCGAAATACTAAACCCTTTTTTGGTTGATGTGTCTACCAATCGTTCTCATAATGTTCACTTTGTCAATCATATTGTTACCTTAACTGATGATTTAAATAGAATTAACCATAATCAGGAGAATAATTTTGCACAAAAAACTAAAAGCCAAACTGATAAAAGTCACAAAAACAAAGAACACGGGGTAAATCATATAACACATTAGGAAGAATTCATTGAAACAAGTGCAGGTGATTCTCCATTATTAACATCTGGAAATAGAAAGAATGAAATACTGGAATGGCTAAGTAATGAAATACTAAACAAACACATTAATAATCAGGAAACAATTAAAAAAATCAATCATTTCATAAATAATAGTTGACTTAAAGGAGTCTCAGGCTAAATTGAATGCCCTGCTAAAAATTAATCCTGAAGAACCCATAGAGGAAAAATAAAAAAAATAGAAAATATAACAGAAAAGATTATACCTCAACTCCAAAAACGGTAGTCACCCATTCCACATTGAATCAAAATAATACTAATTAATGATAGGGATTAATATTATTGTATGGAACATCAGAGGAGTTGGAAATACTCCAAATCAAATAAGATTAAAGGGTATTAAAAAAACACAAACCATACAACACCTAGTTTTCAAATTCTAACATTAATTTAACCTATGCTAAAAGAAGAAAAAAAATATTCAAGACATAGCTTTCAAATTTGGTTTCAAACATTTCTTTAATATGCAAGATAAAAAATCTAGCTCTTTTGAAATGATTCTATCACATTAGATATTATCTCATTAGGATGTTAACTTTGTGTCTTACATTTAAAATGAAAACGAATTTTATTTAAAAATGTAAAGTTTAGTTATCTAAGGAAAACTATATGAGTTATGAGTGAAATAATTAATTTTTTAGAAATCGTTAAATATTGAATGCAATAAAATAATTATTTTTATAATATTTTAAAATGTTATCATAAATTATGTGTATCTTATTGCAATAAATAATAGTAAATATCAAATGACCTAATTAGTTTCACTAATTACAGAATGTCCACATTTAACAGTTAGCCGGTTTAAAATAAAACTTTGTCATATGTGATAAATAAATAATAGGTTTACATATTTCTATCAAAAGTACTCTATCATTGTATAAAAAAATCCGAACATTTTGTTAATTCAGATTATGTGTTTATTTGGATTTTCTTTAGTGATATATAGATATAGTATGAGATATTTATGGTTTTAAATATATCTTTGGAAGTTATACAATTTAACAAGGTATGATTAATTCTATACATTAAAGAATTAAAATAAGTAACATATTATAATATTAGTATGTTATTTTTGGAAAAATTGATTTAGGTCAGTCAAAATGACTTTAATATCCCCGGTTGACAGCACCAAACAAACAATTTCTATTATATAGTGTTTGGGATAAAAAATCCAATTTTTTTGTTATTTCAGATTATGTGTTTATTTAGATTTTCTTTAGTGATATATTTTCTTTAGCCTTCTTTCTGGAGGTGGCTGTTCTATTTGAATTTTTAGTTGTGCTCCGGACTGTCTTCGTTCCTCACTACTTCCGTTGGGGCTCGTCACTATCGTCCTCCTGTTCCAGAATTAGTTTAGTCGGGATGAAACCATGCCCTTTGCGCTCAGCCTATTCTTCCATTTTCCTCCATCTCCTCCAGTCTTCTCATCATCTCCTTTTGTGACATTATGATTATTTTAAGGATTTCTGAGTTGTTGGAAAGTTTTGCGGTTGTATGAAGATAGTGCTACTCTCCTACCAGCATGAGAGTTGACCCTCCTTTCGTATGTGTGATATCCTCAACGAAGACATTTTTTTTACCGATCCCCTTTAACGAGGTGTTGATTCTTTCATGGTTCTTGAGCTATGTGGGCGTTTAATGCTAAGTCCCCATACCAACACCAATGTTAATGCCAAATCTTGCTTGTCTTCTCTATCAAATCCTAAGCTCAACGTGTTGTTTCTAAACCTAAAAGACTGACTGACTCAGGTTAAATAGGCAGACGCAGGGTCATGTCCGCTCCGACAATTCGGTCAGAACTGTATGCCCTATAGAATATATTTTGTGAATAGTGAACTGGACTATTAAATATTACCTTCTCCGCATGTCCCTCATTCTAGTTATGCGAGTTGGTGACAGACGTGTCCCGGCCTGTCACATTGTTACCTTCCCCTAATTCTTATTGGCTCCAACCTTCATTCGTTTGCTAGCTGGGCAGAATACATAGCATTGGGCCGACATGCCCATACCTTATCACTGATGTGTACAGACTATACCTGGTACAAGAGAGGTAAGTACGCATGAAAGGAAAGGAAGCGAGGCACCACTAACAGCGAACCAAGGAGACCACCTCGAAAAAACCAGTATAAAGAACACAAAGTGATAACTTCGCATAACACAGTGGGAAGATCATGAGCTCGTAAGAGGTAACCTTGTGTAACACAAGGCAAGAAATAAACGTAGGGGTCGAGTAGTCTTTATAAGTCCGATTCTGATGTGAAGGTCATGCGGTGACCAAATCTTGTTTAAAACCGACTAACTGTTAGAAGAAGGCATTTTATAATTAGTGTAACTAATAGGGTGATTTAATATTTACTATTATTTATTGTAATGATTACTTAACCTTCTAAAATGAATCTCAACATACTCCCTCTGTTTTTCTATGTTTGGCACACTTACCATTTTTGTATGTTTTTCTAAGTTTGTCACCTTTCCTTTT
>JAULKJ010061599.1:0-16364 GCA_032355405.1 Rubia balearica
GGGCTAGACGCTTAGAAGTCGAGTAGAGTGTACCCTGCGGGCTAGACGCTGCTATTCGTGCCATTGAAGAGGTTCGGTGAGAATTCCGATTCAGTGAAAGATCTCATTTTCCGCAACCCAGAGTCTTCGTAAGGAGATTCATATCACAGAAAGATATTTAAAAAAATGAACAGTGGATGCTTTCACCACCAGACTAAATGTATGATCATAATCAGAACCAGGTAATTGTGAAAAACCTTGAGCAGCTAATTTGGCTTTGTGCCTATGAAGAGAACAATCAGACTTCTATTTTAAACGGCAAACCCATTTTGAGCCAACAACATTAACATGTGGAGGACGCGGAATCAACTCCCACATCTGTTGAGCACGAAGGGCAGTCATCTCTAAGTCTATAACAACAACCCATTCTGAATCCTTGACTAGGACTGTTCAAAAAATTGAAAAACTGATAATCGGTCAAAACCAAACCGGTATTTTATTCGGTTAATTTCGGTTACTGTGATCCGGTTATATCGGTTAATATATTCCTTTATCCATGATATTATTTGGTAATCGGTCTACCCGGATAACCAGTAAGAGACTTTATAGCACATTAATTAATTAATTTCAACCCAAAAATTAATTCATTAAATTTTGGGCCTTGATCACAAATCCAATAAGAAAACTTTAAATTCCTAATCCAAATTAACTTATTCTTTAAAATTTAGATTATTAACCCTTATTTAAATAATACTTATGCCCAAAGCAAATAATTATGCAAACGAAGGTCAACTAATAATTGTGTCCAACTTAAATAATTATCAACGGCAACTCATGGTACAATTTTAATATTAATTCAAAAAATTATTCAACTCATATGCAATGCAATTATCCAATTCCTAAATTTCTTACCTTTTATTCTCAACTTTGGGGCTGTAACTACTAATCAATATTAATATGGATTTATATTTTTAATTTTGAATGAATATGTGTGTGTATAACAACCGGTAATAACCGATACATCATCCGAAATTGACACTAACCGAAATGGTAAAACAGACAACATTATCGGTCGGTTATTCGGTTCCTTATAAAATTTTATAAATCAGTAGAATCCGAAACTAATTAATCGCCTAACCAACCAGTTGAACACCCCTATCCTTGACAGCAGAGCGATGACTACGAGGTTCAGTGTTTGCAAATAAAGCTCTAAGTAAACCAAAAATATCATAATCAGAAAGAATATTGTACCGTAATGAACCAAAACACGAACGAGAAGTCATCGGATGTCTGGAAGATGGACCCGTAGCCGAAGATGGTGTGGATCCCGAGGTGGACACGTCACCCGAGGGTGACATTAGCAGCTGAACTGGGGACGTCGATGGCGACGGCGCAGGGGAAGCTGGGCTCACCGGATGAGCCAGCAAAATTGAGGGCATTAGGGCTAGCTGTGCGTGATACACACGCGCGAACGGGGTGGCTGGCGCGTGAGTCGATAATGGCTGTGTTGGTGGTTGAGCTGGAAGCTCTGGATGCTGTCGATCATGCTCCTGGTCACCTTGTGGCAGACAAACACGTTTTTTTTGAAGAACCATGAGCTTTCAGTGAAATCTGAAAATTTAAATCTTCCAAAATAATGAGTGATTCCGAAGAAGAAGATGACTCAAATACCTCCGATCAAACTAATGAAGCCTCTAAAAATGCTGAAACATTCAGTGATAATAAATTTGTATCAATGCTAGTATGGGTAGCTGGAAAAAATAACTCATGAAAATAAGCATGGCGAGTGATGTACTCTTTCTTGGTGAGAGGATCAAGACATCGATAACTCTAGTATGGTGGACTGTAACACAAAAATATGCAAGACATACTCCGATAAGCTAGTTTATGCGAAGCATATGACCTCAAATACGGGAAAACTTGATAAGCAAATGGATCAAAATTGGAGTAGTCAGGCGTAGTACCAAAAATAACTGCGAGAGGAGACTGACTAGATAAAACTGGAGTAGGAAGTCTATTAAGGATGTAGAATGCTGTCGAAAAAGCATCCTACCAAAAAGAATGATGAAGACCATAATGAAAGAGCATCGATAAATTTGTCTCTGTAATATGACGATACTTCTTCTCTGCACGACCATTTTGCTCCGGAGTGAAAGGACATGAAAGTTGATGATGAATGCCCTTAGATGCAAATGAGTTTGCATGCAATGATTCACAAACTCAGTTCCACCTTCGCTCTGGAAAAAATTAATGGTGGTATAAAATTGATTCTCAACAAGTGCTTCAAATTGCATATAAGCCTCCATAAAATCAAACTTTCATCGTATAGGATATAACCAAGTAAACCGAGAGAAATAATTAATAAAAATGACATAGTAAAGGTATCTGGCATGAGAGACAACAGTTCCGGGTCCTGAGAGGTCACATGAACTGAATCACGTATGCATGGTGCGCATTTTAAATTATCATTAAACTAAATTATTTTTTTAGTCCCCAACATATGTCGTAATACCATATCTTGGTCCTAGATCCCAATACCGCGTACATTCGGTAACCAATAAATACAAAATAATTTGTTTGGTCCCTAAAGGTGTTTTTCAGGTAAATTCAACGGCAAAATTGGACGAAAATCTGTCAAAATGACCATTATGCCCCTGAGTTAAAAAAAAGAAAAGACATGATTTCCGCTGCCCAGACTCGATTCCCCGCCACCCAATTTTACCGCTGCCCTACCACCCAATTCCATCGCTGGCCTGACCTTTTCCCCACCACCCGATTTCCCGCTGCCCTGATCTCTTCCCCACCACCCGAATCTTTGCTTCCCTGACCTCTACCCTACACGAGCTTGTAGAGGCGATAACGAGCTTAGGTTTCCACAGTAATGCCACTTCTTCATCTCTGTTCAGATTTCGACCTGCCGCCACCGACAAAATTCTTTGGCCTCCAACGCCACTAAATCAAGCGCGACCTTTTTGTGGGTTTCAAGCTTCTCCATCTCCGGCTAAACCCACCCTACCATTTCAACCTTTGTGGTCTCCGGGTTTCAAGTCTTTCCATCTCCGGCTACTTCATCTCCGAGTTTCCATCTCTGGTTTCTCGATTGCACGGACCTAGGGATTCAAATTTTCGTCGAAAAATAATTCTTGCGAGGTGGTCAATTCAAATTTTCGACGAAGGAGTGGTGCGAGTTGGTCAGAAGCGTGAAGCCGCTGCGCTCGATATCTGGGAAGCCAACGTTTCTCTGCTCCTGCTTTGATTCATCTCAAGCAAGCCTCATCATCATCGTCGTGGCCTCGTTTTCATTGCCTCGATTCAAATCACAGAGACCTAGAGTTTCAAAATTCGGGAAGTGGTGCGAGTTGGTCGATTCGAATGGCTGGCGGGGGAGTGGTCTGAGTTGGTCGGAAGGGGCAGTGGTTGTTGACGGTGAGGGTGAGGGTGAGGGTGAGGGTGAGGGTGCTGTGGTTAAAGACAAAGAGAGTGGAGATGAAGGAGAATGACGGTGAGGGATGGTGAAGGTGGGGGCGGCGGAGATAGATGTGTGGCCGGTGACGGAGAAGCTGATCGGAGGAGATCACAGTTGGACAACACTGATTTCTAAATTTTTTTAATTATTAAATTAGTGAAATTATGAAAATACCACTGGCTATATTTGAAAGTCATTTAGTCTTACCTAAAACTACCTTTGGGGCCTAAAAAATATTTTGTATTTGTTGGTTGCCGAATATAAGCGGTATTGACACTGGGGACCAAAATATGGTACTGCTATATATGATGGGGACCAAAAATAATTAAGTATTATCATTAAAAGAAATATGCTTGCCTTTAGCCATCTCTCAAGAAATACATAAATAAGGTTTAGGCAGCAAACTAGTAACTGACAAACTACCAGTCTTATTCGAAGATGAAATAACAGATAAAGGAACATGTCCTAACCGACTATGCCATAGCTCAAATGGGGCCTTGGATTTATTTTAATTAACAAATGAACTAAAGTAGAACCACCATAATCTAAAATGTAGAGACCTTCCTCACCGTGTCCACGGCCAACGAGCCGGTAACCTTGTTCTAAATAGTGAAAGAAGTGTTATCAAAACAAACAACAGCATACAGATCCCTTGTTAACTTGGAAATGGACAATAAATTCTTGGTGTTATGTGGAACAACCAAGACATCAAATAAAGTGAGGGAATCAAAAATTCGGGAATTGCAAATGTGGGAAATATACAAAGAAGAACCATTACCGAAATAGCACGACGATTACCATTATAAAGAGTGACGCTACCCAGGTTGGAAGCTGAAGAATTCATGTGATTGGTAGCACCAGAGTCCATGTACCAATTAGGAGTGGTATTAAGTCACTGATAATAATATGGATCGGCTGTGTCCACGAAATTTGAAACATATTCGTGAGAAACATGTGACATTTTGTAAGAAAATTCAGCAAGATGACCAGGACGGTGACACCATTGGCAGATGTAGGTACCACGGCCACCCTACGGAGAAGCAATATCTCCGGCCGGCGATGGGGCCCGACTGCCTCCTCTTCCACGGCCGCAACCACGGTTAGCCATTCTGGGGACCTGCCGACTAGCAGAAAAGCAGAGGGAACTGGTCTAGAAGTAGACGAGCGAGCTTTGAGTTAAAATTCTAAAGTCTTAGCATCTGCGACAAAAGTATATAAAGAAGGTAAATGATCTTTCACTATTTTAGCATATGAAAACTATCATAGATTATCATTCAAGCCACGAAAAAACACAACAACAATATCTTCATCATTAAGAGGATGAGCAAGAACACACAATTCATTAAAAATGTCCTTAAAACAAGAGTGATAATCCTGAACAGACTAATCATCTTGACGAATACCATACAAATGATCGCAGAGATAAAGGTGACGAGCATGAGAATTATTCTGATATTTAGTGGCTAAAGCATCCCATACATGAGCACCAATGACCATACCGTCAATTGCTGACATTGCAAAAGGAGTCAGGGATGGGAAAAAATGGCTTGGACTAGCTGATCAGTGTGAATCCAAGCTTCACGAGCAGCGGCAGTCCCATAGGCCTTGTCATCGGGTTCCTTGGAAGCCGGGCTCGCAAGAGCAGCATGACATTTGAAAGAACCATGAACATGAAAAATCAATTTGACAGTTCGCAAAATAGAGGTTACCTGAGTACGCCAGTGAGAGTAGTTGGAACCATCAAGTTTCATGGTGATGCAGTTGATCAAATAAGGAAGAGCAATGGTCGTCATTAGGAACAGATCCAAACACAAAATAAAAATCACATTACACCAAACACACAACAACCTAGTGAATGACAGTAGATGTCTGATCTAACTGTTGTGCAAGGATGGAGCAGCAGCGGCGGAAAATGGTAGTGGATCGGTGGTGCGTAAGAAAGATCGTGGGGCGCGTGAGCGAGCGTGCAGCGGTGGAGAGATCTTCCGATTGGTGATCCCAACGAGCAAGGGTTGTAGGCGGCTGAAATTGAGAGAAGAAAGCGGTTGGGCGCTGCCTATGATCGGAAAAAACAGGGAGAACATATGGAAATTTTTGGAAAAAGCCAGAGAATATTTAGAGAGACTTGATTGATATCATGATAGAATGTTAAACCCCACAAATAATTATGGCAGGGTCTATTCATATATAGTGAGTACAAAGGGTATAACAAGTAGAAACATATATGGAAAATGATATATACAAAACCAAGCAGAAAGGGTATTTCTTTCTTAACCGGATTCTAATTGATTTACATCTCTATTAAATGCAACCCAAAATTTAATCTTAATTTATTCTAATTTTAATTTTAAATTTTAATTTTTTCATAACTTATGAAAAGACTGTTTTTTTTAAAAACGAACTCTTTATTTGACAATAACTACGGTTACAGATATGTCCAAATAAAATTTGACTTTACTTAAATATTAAAAAATAAATTTATAATCAAAATATAATAATCCTATAATTAAACAACCACTACTGCTAAACCCATTCAACAAAAGATTTGCAAAGTCTGGTGCCCGGAAAAAAAACCTACTCCCCCGCCGTCCTATGAGTGTTTTACTAGTTTTTATTTTGTGTCCTTTTATTAATTTACTTGTCTTATTCTGTGTTCCTTTATTAGTGTCTTACTTTTATTATTATTTTATAAAAAAATTGAATGTGAAAAATGAAAGTGACACAATTTTCTCATTTCTCGTTTACGCTTTTCTTTATATTTTTATATAAAAAACCCACAAATGAGATTATATAGGCGGTTCTCCAAATCACATAAATAAATAAAACTACATAATGTTGTGATGTTTTAAAGAGTAATATGTTTAGAGGTGATATGTGCTAATGTTTGATTTCCATTCTAAACAAATTGTTTAAAAACTGAAGCGAAACATTAGCATGTACAAAATGAATGAAAAATGGAGTTTTCGTTTTTAAGCAGCATAGCTCTTTTTTTCTTTTGTGAAACATGCAGCATAACTTCTTGTGCGAGAGCTATGTTTTGGCAAGCATACTCTGTAGTCCAGTGGATGTGCAGCAAGCAAATCCTATGAGGCCAGGTAAAATCACTCTCAAACCACTCTTGTGATTTTAATTCATTAAATAATTAATCTCTCTTTTCCACCTCAGCAATTAAAATCTCGACTAAATCACTCCATTTTTTTCTCCACAATGGTTCAAACCTCTTAGAAACCACTTCATGAACCCCACTTGATTCCCTCTTCCTACTCATCAATTCTACCTTTAATAATTAATTCAAATTAATTTACCTAGCAAAATAAATTTAAATGTGAAATTTAATAATACACCAATAAATATTGAATTGGATTTTACCTTTTCAAATGTCGTTTTTAAATTAATATAAATTTTTAAAATTTATTTTATGAACCGTAATTAAACAAAAATAACATATCTATTTTTAAAAGAATGTAATTTTGATTTTTAAAAAGATCCAAAATTTAATTTCAATTTTTAAAAAAAACAGAATTTTTAAAGAAAATTTTCAATTTTTTATATTTTTTTCAGATTTTCCAAAAAAAAATCAGATTTAAAAAAAATAGTTGGGACACGTGGCCGAATTAGCTTGCGCCATGTGTCCATGTAGATTTATAAAAAAAAAAGTAATGGGACGGAAGGTCTGTGACGTCATCACGTGAAGCCCGGGCCACGTGAAGGTCTGACTTCGTCAGAAATAGGACGGTTCCCATTTTGGAGCCTGGTCCCGCGGGTTGGCTTGGTCCCATCCACTTTCAGCCCCTCACTGTGGGGATAGTTGTCCCTATTTGGTTCCAATTTTTAATTCAAACCACTCTAAAATTCTCACTGTACATGCTCTGAATGCACCAGAGTTTGTCCAAAAGTATATTAGCGAATGCCTAAGACTTGTGCAGTTGCATAATGTCCAGCAACCTTGTTTCACAACTATCAAAGGAGGGAAAGTTGACTGAAATTGCACACACATGTTTCAACTGAAATTGCATTTTCAATGAGAAAGGCATTACACCACACCTTAGCATGCAACCAGTTGTGAAAGAAGAAATTTCACATCAGATCTCCCGGCCCCAAGATATCTGATTAAGAGATTAGACAAAGTGCCAGACTCCATATGCTTCATCAAGAGTGGCTGCTAAAAACAACACTAATAATCTTCACATTAAAATTTGCAGCCTCCTTCGATAGATCAGCTGCTGGAGAAAATGCTGTAATACTCATTTCAATGGAACGCTATAATCACACTTGGATGATTTAGTAAAAGCTTGCTTGGATATCGATTTGAGTCGCATTATGTACGCTTTCCTTAAAGAGTAATTCGACCCTATTACAGTCTTGGGTTACACGAATTCTTTTTGAGGATAAAACAATCGAGAGTCCCTCCTGTTTTAGGCTTGAATCAGGAGAATACTTTTGAATAACTGTGTTTTTGGTTGCTACGTATGTCTGAGAACATTCTGAGAATTTCTCTTGTGTTCTTTTTTTCTCTGTGCATGTATACGCATGTTTATATAGAAGATGTCCCGAGAAGATACTACCCATCGTGGAATTTGTGGGTTATAGGCCACCATGTTTACTATTAGGGATGATCATGGGTCTCTAGACCCATTGGGTCGGGTATGAGTCCAAAAAATTTAGACCCATTGGGTCCGCGTTCGGGTATGGGTCTAAATTTTTAGATACGGGTCCGGGTATAAAATACTAAGACCCAGACCCGACCCAGACCCGACCCAGACCCGTAGACCCATATAAGCCTAATTATATATGATTTTACCCAAATTTCTAAATTACTTTCATATTCTCTTTGTATTTTTATTTCAAATTCAACAAATAATATGTATTGTATATTTTGTTTATCTTGAAAAAATAATTTCAATACATATTGAACTTCAATTATTTGCATTTAAAATAATAAATATTTTTTAGTGAAGAAAAAAATAAATATTAGACCCATTTAGAACCCGTTTTGGACCTAAGACCCGTTTAGACCCACAGGGTTTGGGTCCAAAAATTTTAGACCCTACGGGTCTGGGTCTTGCTAGACCCAACCCAAACCCTACCCATGATCATCCCTACTTACGATGCACCACTCCGATACAATCTTAACTTAACGCATCTTTCCACATGAATGATGTTCTGAGAAGATGCTACCCATCGTGAAATCTGTGGTTATAAGCCACCATGTTTACAATGCACCATTCTGATACAATTCTAATATAAAGCATCTTTCCACATAAATGACTACATTTTCCGCATCCAATGTACTGTAGTTATCATAAATGAATTTTGAAACAACACATCTTTCCACATCCAATGTTCCGTAGTTATCAGAATTATAATGAACTCTGAATGTACATTTTTCCAAACATAATTCTGACATGTTAGTCATCAAAATTCTGACCAACATAAATTAATACTTATCCTAAAAACAGTAAACTCGTAGAAAATTTATACGAGTGTGCACTCCGCACCACCAAACTTTTTTTAACATCCCAAACTCACAAATAATTGAATCCAATCAAACTAATATCTTGTGTTTCTTAAAGCACCAACATTAGCCTCACCTCAAACAGAATGGAAAAGGGTGAAGAACTTCCCTTGACCAAACAATCCTCCACCTCCTAACTCCCCCTATTGCAATTCTTTCCCGCGCTGGAATGAAATATGAAAGGTTGATTTTATTAATGGTACAAGGGTAAAATATATAGGCATCGTGTACAGAATCACAAATGGAAAAGAATTATATCTAAGGTACAAGATATACGCAAAATATAACAAAATATCTCATTAACACTCCTCTTATGGTTGGAGCATGAGAATCACGAATGTCCAACTTGCCAAGAAGAGTCTGAAATGCATGTCGTCCAAGAGTTTTAGTAAACAAATCAGCACGTTGACTAGAAGTGCGAATATTGATGAGTGGCAACTTCACCAATTCTGCAAAAGTTGACTTTCGTCAGTGGACTCAAAAATAATTTGATCATTGATATCTATAATATGTGTAAATACAAGTTATAAAAAGTTGATATTTTAAAAATTCATGCTATTACGAATCTAACAAGATCACATATGAAAATATCCTAACTTATTTATAGATTCAAATTTGAGGTCAAAGTTAAACAATTTTGACTTAATGAATAGTTAAATTACAGAAGTGGTTGGGACAGTGGGAGTATATATTTTATTTTTTAAAAAAAAATTACATACAAACAACCAACCAAATTACATACTCCATCTGTCCCAACATAAGCTTTACACTTACTATCAAACTTTGACTACATATTTGAATAGATATATAAATTTAAATATTATGTGATATTGTTGGATTCGTCGTAGTAATTAGTTTTTAAATATCAACTTTTTATTTTTCGTTATTATACGTAGTTAAACATATTAACGGTCAAACATGTTTCCTGAAGACCGTAAAAAAGATTCTATGCAGTTTATACTGGGATAGTGGGAGTATTAACATCCTAATATAGAACCTAATTAGGAGACACCTCCAATGAATCTATTGAAACTCAGTGGAGCCTGAAAATCCATCCATTTGAATAACTAGGGACGTCCTCATGAGAACACCCAAACGATACACCACCAACGGACCGCTGCCACCGAAACCACCATGATCTTACTGTTATCAACCACCTGCGGGTTGGGAAACATGTTTCCTGAAGACTGTGAAAAAGATTCTGTGCAGTTTATGCCGTGATAGTGGGAGTATTAACATCCTAAGCTAGAACTTAACTAGGAGACACCTCCAATGAATCTATTGAAACTCAGTGGAGCCTAAAACTCCATCCATTTGAATAACTTGGAACGCCCTCATGAGAACACCCAAACGATACACCACCAACAGACCGCTGCCACCGAAACCAAAACCGAAACCACCACGATCTCACTGTTATCAACCACCTGCAGGTTGGGAAACCACAGTGGGGACCACCGATATGGTCCCATGTGCTAGGTAATGCCTATCAAGAAATTGTTCTAATATTCACAATTCTTGAGAATGGTGTGTTTTGAACCCTAGACCTCTCATTAATAGAGAGTGTAGATTACTACTAAACCAGGTCCAATTCACGAAATCCAATCCTATATTAATATGAATGGTTTGATAGTTTTACACAATTTGAATGGTCTTATGGCCTTACTCACTTTGAATTGTCAGATGGACTTATACAGTTTGATATGGGAATAGAACCAATTACAAAGTAGTAGTAAACTTAAAACTCTAAAGAAAAATTGGATTGTAAGATAAATGGCCCTTTCCCATTGTGAATCCTTTGAGAAAAACTTGATTTAACCTACCCAACAGAGTACTGATTTGAGACAACATTCGAATATAAAAAATAGTCACAATAACAAGCAATAAACTTGGCATATTTCTATTACAAGTTGCATGTTTGCTTAAAAGATATGACAACCGCAAAAATCTGATTGGTTAATTTGTTCGTACAAAAATCTCTAACTCATACCAGGTTGGACAACCAAAATAAATCAATCTAGAGGCAACTTATCCAAAACAAGCCAATAAAATTAAGCTAAATCATCCAAACCAGTGGGAGTCAGCAAATCTACTATGTTATTTCGAAAGGAACCGTCAAAAGTCAATATTAAAACAACTTTTGACTCAAATTTTTTCCAAACCAACTTAGAGAGTAGATCGGAAGTCAAAGCAATTTTACTAAAAAAAAGATCACCGAAAATTCTAACTTGGCAGAGACTTTCGGATCTAGAGCTCATAACAAAAACAAGACTCGCATTCTAAAATCCCCATTTTGCTACATAATCAAACTGAAAAATCTAAAAACTGAAAAAGTAAATAAAACGGGGACGAAAGAAAATCAATTTAAAAATATATAAAACCCAAAACTACCTTAGACCATGTACAAATCACAAAAAGTTGTTTCTTTCCATTTAATACAATATAACTCCCAATTCTCTCTTTCACCTCACCAAAAGCCTTGATAAAAAAACACTCCATTTTTACTTCCACAATGGTGGAAACCACTAAAATATCACTTCATGGACCCCACTTAATTTTCTCTATCATACTCATTAATTTTACATTTAATATTTAATTCAAATAAATTTTCCAACCCAAAATAAATTGAATTATGAAATTTAATAATATATTTTAATTTTAAAATTTTACTTTCTTTTTAATTTAAAAAAACTTTCATATTTTGATTTCATATTTAAAAATGAAAAATACAAATCAAAGATTTTAAAAAATAAATATTAAATATCTTAAACAATACAATTTAAAGATTTTAAACAATACAAATAAAAATAATGCAGATTTTTTAAAATTTTCCTTTGGGACACGTGGAACCATAGGATTGACCCACGTGTCCCAAATGAATTTGAAAATGTCAAAAGGTTGGGGACCGGTTGTGCCATGTGTCCCAATCATTGGGTGACACGTGGCGGTATAGGGGACAAAAAAGCATGCGCTAACGAGCTAGGAAGTGTCAGTATGGGCGGTTGCAAATTTAATCGCCCACCATGTGGTTGTCGTGGTAACAACCGGCCACTAGATCTCACTCGAGCGTTCTGAGCTTTAACAAGGGGCAAGGGCAATGCTTGAGCATTCTAAGCTTCAACGAGAGTTAGAGTTGGGACAGAGACCAGTCGGTATGCAATGGAGCAGAGACCTTGACAACTTGGATTTGAGCGGAGTAATGATTAGAGTGGGCTAATAGTTTGCTTGAGTGGTGGGGGAGGGGGGGCCACCAGAGTTATTAGTGGCGGCGGCCTCCCTTAGCGTTGGCAACATGCTAGGGTTTGAGAGCATTTTTTCATCAAAGAGAAAAAGTTTGTGTTTTACCTGCTTAACTCTCAGTTTACGATTTTTTTTAATACCGAGAGCTTTATTTATTAGATTTCAATTTTTTAACACATAGTAAATTTCTGGTTCTAAAGTAAATATAAATTTATTATATATTTTCAAGAAAATGGTATATATTTTTCAAAATTAGGGAAAAGTGCAAAAATAATCCTATTAAATTTCAAAAGTTTAGAAATGACCATGCAAGATCTGAAAGTGCAAAATTAACTATAAGTTTTTTAGTAATGATGCAAATATACCCAAATTGCACTATTTTGACATTGACCGGCCGAATATAGGCATTGACCTAATATAAAATAACAAAAATACCCCTAAAGTTAAAACTAAAATTTAATGACCAAAATACCCCTAGGGTTCTTCTTCATCTTCAAGACCACCCCCAGCATCACCACCGCCACCGATGTCTCTGCCACCACCACGTCTAAACCACTACCGTCCACTGTTGCAGCTGCTGGTGTCGGAATTTTGAGTTTCACTTGAAATTTCTGAAGGCTCAAGACCCCAATCAATCTATAATTTATTCATATACTTTGCCGAAATCTGGAGTACGCCACCGTGGGCTTTGCTCCACCCCTCCAATTCGCTCCACCGGTCCAGTTCGTCGATGCCTCCATCCGACGGTGTCTATTCATATACTACGCCGGAATCTGGAATATGCTGCCGTAGGCAAAACTCCACGTCTCGAATTCATTCCACCGCTCCAGTTACCGCAGCCAATTCGCTCCACCACTCTGGTTCGCCACTGCCTTCATCCTACATTATTTTCGCGAACTGGTTTACGACAACCGCTACCTCCATCTGGCTGTGTCTTCGCAAATGGGATTTCGTCCAAATCACTAACAGACTTCTCCAGATTTGGGTAATTCGCGAACTGAATCTGGCCGTCCAAGTCAAGAACTGAATATGTTCGTCCAATTCGCGAACTGAATTTGGTTGTGGGCTTCTCCAGATTCCGCCATGGACTTCTCCGGGGTAACATTAGGATAATTTTTTTATTGGGAAGGTGAAGAGAGTTTTTAGGGGTATAATTTATCTTTTCCATTTTTTGTTTTTAAATTTTTTTTAAATCAGGGGTATAGTGATTATATTAATGATTTCTGGTCAAATTCAGGATGTCAGGGTTAGATTGGCACTTTCATCCAAAACTTAGGGTTAGATTTGCACTTTCAGATTTTACAAGGTCATTTATGTATTTTCGACCAAAATATAGAGTTAAAAACACATTTTCTCTTCTATTTATTATAAAGTCTTTTGTTACACATTTAAGCCTTGTGATTTTGTGGGCCTCTTACACCTAAATTTAGTTGCTATACATATTAGATGCTTTTCTTAAAGCCTTTTCAACTTGCCAAATCTGGTTCTCAAAAAATATTACGATTCTTTTGCCATATAAAGATATTCACATGTTATAAAAAAAAAGATATTCACATGTTTACTCTTGTTTTCAAATCTAAGCATTCACTAGTGGTGAATCAGAGTGATTTTATTGGGCACTCTACACCCCAAAACTATAAAAAAAACTTCTGAAAATTGTCAAGTACATATTTGAAGCGTTGTTTTCCTAACTACTCGTCTCCTGTAGTGTTTTGCGTGGAGCAAAATGAATAACAGGAATCTGGTCATTATGGATGTGTTTGTTATGAATTTGCACTTATAAATTATTATTTTTTTGACATTACTCTCTATCAAAATTTGACTACGTATTTGAATAACTATATGAACAAAATTATTATAGTAAATGATATTGTTCAATACGTCATAACAAGTAGTTTCTTAATATCAACTTTTTATTTGCTGTTATTATACGCAGGTAAACATGTTAACGGTCAAACATATTTGTTGAACAGAGTGATAATGATGAGGGTGCAAATTCAGCTGAGATAACGGGAGTATAACTTATAGGCCACCTCCACCACAATGTTAGACCATGTAAAATGGTAAGACCACTCCGAGTCCACTCTTGCTGTTTCAGTTCATTAAATAATCAATTTCTCTCTTCCACCTCAGCAATTAAGCCCACAACTAAATCACTCCATTTTTTTCTCCACAATGGTTGATACCACTTTGAACTCACTCCATGGATCTCACTTGATTCTCTCTATCATACTCATTAATTTTACTTTTAATATTTAATTAAAATAAATTTACCTAAAAAAATAAATTTAAATGTGAAATTTAATAATACACCTATAATTATTGAATTGAAATTTATTTTTTCAAATTTCATTTCCGAAATTAATTTCAATTTGTAAAATTTATTTTATGAACCATAATTAAAAAGAAGCATATACATATTTTTTAAAGAATGTAATTTTGATTTTTAAAAAGAACCAAAATTTAATTTCAGAATTTTTCAGAAAATTAGAAAATTTATTTTCAGAATTTTTCAGAAAAATTTCAGAATTTATTAATTTTTTCAGAATTAAAAAAAGGTTTTTATATTATTAAGTGGGTGCACGTGGCCCAATTATAGGGTGCCACGTGGCACCCTTGGTCAACAAACTCAGGCGTGCAAGCCTCTCTTCTCCCTGCCCACGTGATTATCTGACAAAAGGACACAAAGTGCCGAATGGAAATGGTTTCCATTTCTCCCTCCCCTGGCCCGCGTGTGAATTATTCACACCGAATTCACACCTCCACTGTGGGGTAAAATTGTGTCAATTCGATTCCCATTTTTAATTCACCCCACTCTCACACCCCCATTGTACATGCTCTAAGATTGAGAAAGTGGAGGAATGACCTTGTAAAATGTGAAAGTGCAAAAGTAACTCTATAAGATTATCAAAATGTTAAATTTTAATGTGCTGATTTCCGGCGTTGGCCGATGTAAATCCGGTGTTGACTAATAATGAAAAGATAGAAATACCCCATGGATTTAAAACTACAATTGTAATGATAATTCTACCCCCTAGACTTCTTCCTCTTCTTCGATTTCATCTTCTCCAAACACACCATGGCCACCACCTACCACTGTTGTCGCCATCGTGCCACCGTGCCCCGCCGCCCAGAACCACAGGAGTTTGGGCATAACTACCGGTCAGACACCATTTACTAGCCACACTCAATAGGTTTCCATCACCGCCAATTTCCAAAAAAACACACACAAGAATTAGTCCTCAGATCAACCAACCAAAATCAAAGCAATATGAAAAAAGGAAACAAAGCTAATATAGCCAAATGTACATTTTTTTTCAAACTCAAGAAACAAACAGGACCATTTTAGTGCTTCGAGAAAAAAAAGATTTTTATGGAGAAAATTGAGAAATATGGTCCAAACTGAGAAGAGAATTTAGATTCAATCCTCCCAGCCCCGTTTCAGCATAGCCATAGCCAACAATTTCAGCATTGAGGAAGGGCTTAAGCAAACTTACCGTCCATCCACGAAGCTCATGGCGGAGACGAAAATATTCGAATTGGGGGTCTTTTGCCAAAAACGAAGACGAACAGGGTTCTCTCACCGGAGACGAAGACGAACATATATCTCTCGCCGGAGACGAAGTCGAGCAAGGGTCTATCACCGGAGATGAAGCTCATGGCGGTGACCCTCCACCCACCATCTGGTGCATCCACCGAGCTCGTCGGCGTCCATCCTGCATCCACCTTCGTCCACAAAGCTCCGTCTTCGTCCCCCCCCCCACACGTTGCCTACCACCACATCCACCACCATCTCTCTCTGGTTCCCGCCAGCACCACCCCAACGTCACTCCCATCCCAGCACCTCTACAAACCCTAGATCCACCTTTACTCGCCTCCGTCCACTCTACCTGCTGCACTCCACCCTAGCCCCCCTCCCGTCGCCCAAATCCATCGTCGCTGGCTAACCCTCAATCCGCCTCTCTCTCTCCTCCATCCGCCTCTCTCTCTCCTCCGTCTGGTGGTGAATTTGACACGGAGGTAGTGGTGGGAAGAAAGGGACACAGTAGTGGTGGTGGAAAGGGACACGACGGTGGTGGTGGAAAGAAATCGAGAAGAAATAGATGAAGAAAGGGACGAAGGTGGATTTTCTTATTTCATTTCACCCCGCCCACGAAGCTCATGGGG
>JAULKJ010061702.1:0-16364 GCA_032355405.1 Rubia balearica
CTGGTTCCGCCACTGCTAAGCATGATTGCGTGGTCATTGTTTCAGAACTGATGTGTGTGATGAATGACAAAATTTGTTCATAAACTTGCTTATGCCTCTTCCATGTGATTGCTTCCTAATTCTTATGCATATGCTTCTTCCCCTGGCCTTATGTCCCTGTCCCAGCTTTGTGATGAATCTTTGTTGTTGATGTTGTCGATCTGCAGTATATTATTTTATTTGTGTTCGAGTTGTATGGTGGATGTTTTGTTGACTGATTGGGGAAGAGCCTCGACTTTCACTCATGAAGTGCATGATACATGTGCATTCCCTTTTCAGCTGTGTGCTAATGCATTGAATTTGATGTTCTTTGTTGCACTTAAATAAGCAACTCTGTAGCTAAATTTGCAGATGGATGGCTTAAATATTTGAGAATTTAAACTGAAACTTGCGTTAATTGTTAAGGGGTTACACAAAATACTTGGATTTCTAACCAAAAGCAACAAGTTTCTAGCTTTTCAATATGTTGTTACCACTAACCTAACCCGTTCAAGTACTAAATTACTTTCATACCCTCACTACTTAACGTACCCTAGTGCGTGAACCATTCCTTCCACACCACTTGTTTTCTGCATACTCAATAAATGTTTGTGTTGCATCACACCCGCACAATACTCTCATCAGCACTCAACATTCTTGGTAGCCCTCCAACCCAAGATAGTGCATCTTTGACATATGTGGTACCTTTTAGTTGTTGAAGCCTTTCATTTTTATGATCTCGATCATTGACGCCTTATGTGTTAAAAAGACTTTGTTGAGTGTTGTCGGATCTTCCCATTCATTTGCATGATATACTTGTAGTAGTCCCTTTACCATTGTAGTTGGTGTTTCATGTTATAGGGACTGTGTGCTGTTGAAAAACTCAAAGTCTAGTATATTTAAATCAGGTGAATTGAGGGTTGAATTACAAGATTAATGAGGAATCAACCCGGATCTAGAACATCTCTGAATTGTGGGTCCCAATTGTCAATATGCAACTATCCTGCTGAATGGAAATCTAGCCATTTTGCCTTTATAGCTGGAATGATTTATTTGATTATTTTAGCCCTTGTGACATCCTTGTTGATCTTCTCTATTGGTTTAAGCTCGATTGTTCCTTTTGGCCTGTTTTTGCTCTTGTTTTTAGCTGGAACCCTTTCAACAAAATGGATAAGACCTAACTTCTCATTAAACATCAACTCCCCCATTTGAACCATACAATGGCCTACTTACTGTACACATGAACATCATCTTTGGTATGTAGGACTTATGTTTACAGGTTGCATGAGGTTCCATCTCACAAGGGGCCAATTGGTAATGTATAGTTAGTTTTAACATGTAAAATACATCTCATCGATGTGAATTGTTATGTCCATAAGGTGAAATCTGAACTGGGCATCCAACTTGTTTGTAAAAAACTTGAGTCTTGTTGCCTTATTCTTGTTTGTCAATGTCGGCTTAAAGCTTTTTGTGTGGCTCCTTCTTACTATTGTAGATGCAACCCTTTTAATTGTACTTTTCCCTACTCCTAATCCGTCACATGTTTTTCTAACTATTCGTCGTGATTGTGCTGATCACCTTTGATGATTGCAACTTTGGGATTCATAACAAAGTGTCCAGGGAAATCATGGGCAGTGGCCACAGTGAGGATTGGATTTATGTCATGGATTAGGGAGAGACAGCTCTTGTTTCATTTTGACAGCAAAATAAAAGTCGGACATCGATCGTACGAGTTCTGGCATGATCTATTTGATCATATTCCTACTAGTCATTTTTAGTTTGCGTAAGTATGAAGTACTTTATGTTTTTTCTTTGTTTCCCAAATCGCACTCCTACGCCCCTTGTGTTATGGAAAACGGTCAGCAGTTGGTGTTTGTTAAGAACCCTAAACGTGTTTCACATGTTCTTGCTTTAGTTCATTTTGACTTGTGGGGTTTTCCCCTAGTTTTATCAGCAATGGTTTAGCTTATTATGCCTTAATTATGGATCATTTTTCTTGCTTTACATGGATGGCTTTTTCCACTTAGCCACAAATCAGATTTATTGACACTTATTTGCAGTTTGAGGCTAGGCACTTGTTGAAAATCAGTTTTCACCAAGAATTGAGGTGTTTCAAAGTGACGGTGGTACGAAGTTCTTGAACACTCAAATTAGGTCTCATTTTTCCTCTAAAGGCTTTCATCACCAAGTTTAGTGTCCGTATAGTCCAGAACAAAAATGGGCGAACAGAACACAGACATCGACGAGTTACTGAAATTGGCCTTACGATGCTTTTCCACTCGCGTCTTCCTCTTTCTCGCTGGGATGATGAATTGTCTACACCGTCAACTGTTTACCTACTCCAGTGTTACAGGGCTCCACACCTCATTGTCTTCTCTACGTTCAGGATCCTATATACTCCAACTTTCACCCATTTGGTTGTCGAGTTTTCCCTTTCGTTTGCCCTTTTGCCGACCACAAGTTGTCTCCCCATAGTATTTCATGTGTACTTATCGGCTATAGCTCGTAGTACAAAGGTTTTTTGTGCCTCGAATTTTCTAGTGGCAGAGTTATGTCACTCTACATGCTTGTTTTGACGGGGATTGTTTTCCCTTCACCTCATCCACGTCTTCGGTGATTGGTTCTCCATTTTTGGTGTTAGACATTTCTGTCTATATTGAAATTGATTCTGATTCACCTTCTCCAATGCCCACGATTTCTCCACCGAGTACTGAACCCTATTCTATGTGCTCCGTAGACTCAGACCAACCAATGCCCAACCCACTAGGTACTTTTCCGCCTGTATCACCACCGATCAACCCACCCGTGGCATCTCAACCTCGGTCGCTTCCTCAACGTATGACTACTTGGTTAACTTCTAGTGTTATTCGACATCGTGATTTCAAAAAAAAATTCTCATGGTTTTCTTGTTATTTTCTCGCCCATGAGAAACCTAAGGACTATCGCTCAGCTCTTGAGGATCCCTCTTGGGTTTCGGCTATGGATGATGAGATTGTGTCCCTTCAAAGTCAGCATACATGAGATTCACTTTTACCCCCTTCAAATGTCAACATCGTTGGCTCCAAATCGGTCTATCGGCTGAAGTATCAACCTGATGGCACAATTAATCGTCATAAGGCTCCCCTGGTGGCTCAGGTGTATTTTTAGATTCATAGTTTTCACTTTGATCAAACTTTCAGTTCGGTGGGCAATGCTTCTTTCGTTCGGACTATTTTTTCCATTTCTACCATGTGATCTTAGCCTCTTCTTCAGCTTGATGGCATAAATGCCTTTCTCAATGGTGGTCATGATTCTCCAGTATATATGTCGCAACCAGTCGACCGCAAGGACTTGCTTCACCCTGATTATTTCTATTGCCTGCAGAAGGCCATATGCGGTCTTTTGCAAGCTTATCGAGCGTGGTTCAAATGGTTTGATACCTATTTGTCTCAGCTTGATTTTTGGTGTAGCTTTGCCGACACTTCCTCATTTGTACTTTCTCGAGAGTCTTAATTATTGTATCTGCTTGTTTATGTTGAAGCCATCATCTACACAGGCAACCACTAGATTCTCATCATTAAGTTCATTGATCATACCCATTAGGAGTTATCCATTAAGGACTTGAGTGCTCTTCATTATTTTTTAGCCTCGAGGTTTCACCTACTTCTTTGAGTCTTCTTCTTGGTTAGGTTAAGTATGCTCGATATACTCTTACTCGCATTGGGTTGTCTGATGCAATTCGAGTCCCCACTCCATTTTTCCTTGCTTGCACTTTCATAGTAGCACCAGTCATCGATTCAAGAATCTGAAGCTCTCTCAATCTCTGGTCGGGGTCTTTAGTATCTGACTATTACTCGTCCATACTTAGCCTCTACAGTTAATTCTGTTAGTCAGTATCTTTTGGACCCTTGATACGATCGTTTCACAACTTACACTTAGATTCTTTGGTATGTTCGTGGTACGATGTACTTCAGACTTACTTTTTGCTCTGCCAGTATCCCCGAGGTCTTGGGCTATTCTAATGCTAATTGGGCACGATGTCTTGAGATATGTCGATTTATATATGGATATGCTGCCTTTGATGACAATCTTATTTCCTGGAGTTCCAATAAGAAGCCCACTGTTTCTCGCTCCAGCACCGAGTCCGAGTATCAAGCATTTGCTAACACTACCCCTAAGGTGATTTTGCTTACTCATCTTCTACGAGATCTTCGTATTATGTTTTCTAGCTCTCCACTTCTGTTTTCTGAGAGCAATAGTGCGATCTTTTGGTCTCAGAATTTGGTGGCTCACTAGCAAGCCAAACATTTTGATATCGACTATCACTTTGTTCAGGAGTTAGTTGTTGTACATCGCTTATGTTCCTACCTCCCCTCAGATTGCGGACATCTTCATCAAGGGTCTCTCCTGTCCACTATTAGAGTTCCTCAGGTCCAAGTTTTACGTCTCTGAGTATCTGACGCTTGGATTGGGTGGTGAGGGGGAGGGGTGTTAGAATAAGTCAAATTGATGACTGGATCAAGATAATACTTACGACTATACTAGAGTTATTTTGGTACTATAACTCCATATGTAATCTTGTCTATTTACTCTTTTCTCTCAATGACAAATCAATCACGGGAAATCATTGTATCAATATTTTTAAAAATGATAGGTTTTAACTATAAGACTATTATCATGTTATATGTTGCTTAAATTCTTCTTAACATGTATTTTCAAACTATCAGTTTTTATAATTAAAAGTTAAAAGTTAAACATTAACACAGTTGTCTCTAAACGTCAAATTAGCCAATTCTGATTCTCCCATCCCACCAAAAATGACATATTTTTTTTTGGAAATAAAGAAAACTTCTCATTACCAAAATAGTTTAAGTGCAAAACGATCAAAGATCCAACTTCATGTCTCCCTACATCTCCCCTATATGGTATTTAATATCCATTTAGGACTTGGTTTTGGTAATCTATACACTATACAATCAATTACATTTTCAAAAAATATATTCACCTTATTTTCTTTTCCCAAAAACTTCTCATTCCTAGCCACCCATACACCATAAAATACTTTAGCCAAAGCAGGTTTTCAGGACTGGATTTTTACACCCTTTGCTCTTGATGTGCCTCACCAATCATTTTTTTCCATATCCCATCTCCTCGGTTCCCTCATCATTTAAAAATTTGGCTCCACACTCCTTTTTGTTTCCACACATTCAAAGTACAGGTGCAACATGCTTTCTTTATCTCCACAAAATACACATTTTTCATTAGTTTCAATCCCAAACTTTTGTAGCCTATCTTTAGTTGCCAATGTGTGCTACCATCCCATCTATAAAATGAATTGTGCTCTCGGTCTGGCATGATTTCCACAGAACAATCTATTCCAGTCCACTATCTCCTGATCACCTCTAAATTCTTATAAAATTTTCCCACCTTAAACTATTGTTTGTGATTTCCTGCCATCTCCTTCCAAGTTTTCATTTGTTGTATTCTATCCCTGCATCTAATAAGTTTTTTCAGCATCCAAGAACAACTACCTGGTAGTTTTGTTGATTGAATATCCTTTCCTTTATAATACTCTTGACCCAAAGTATATCATCCTTACAACTTAAATTCCACAGCAGCTTAGCCAAATTTGCATCATTCCAGTCTGTTAATGATATCAGGTTCAGTCCACCTATTTTTTTGGCATGCAAACTTTGTCCCATGCCACAAGTGCTTTTTCGGTGATGTTTTCCTTCCCACTCCACAGAAAAGACCTGCATAAATATTCTATATGCTTTCTTACCTTCCTTGTAGAGGTGGGCAATGCATCTACTTTGAAATTGCAAAGAGCACACTCTTCATGAGTTGAACTCTGCCATCATAACTCAACATCCTTACAATCCAATGTTGGATCCTCCCAATCATCTTGTCAATCAAAGGTTGATACATATGAACGAATAACATCCTGCTGGTCATAGGTACTCCCAAATACCTAAAAGGTAATTCTCCTTCATTAAATCATAAGACTTCCGGGATCTTTTTTTCCTGTTATTCATCCATACCTCCATAATAGGATCTACATTTAGATTGATTCGCATCCAAACCCTGTATATTTAGTGAACCTATGAAAGGATTTCATCATTGTCATGGAATTTGAACTGAGCATTTCCCTTCAACTCCTGTAAGCACCTATGTAAGTATTCCATAACTAAAACAAACAGTAATGGTTAGATAGGATCACCTTGCTTGATTCCTCTTTTTGCCTTTAAGATCCTTGATGGTTCCCCATTCACCATGTATTTGTATGACACTCACTACTAGAAATATTACCTTTTACCTCGGTTCTACGGTAATTTTTACCTTGGTTTTTAGTCCCAAAGAAACCAAAGTAAATACTGACATAGTAAAAAGTACATTTTTTTATCTCAGTTCAGAACCGAGGTAAAATGCATTTTTACCTCGATTTTGGACCGACGTCGGTACGTTTTGTGATCGACGTTGGTCCAAGCAAGAAGGCCGGTGATAGGAGACCATATCCGTGAATTCATTGAGAACGACGTTGACATGTATAAGGACCAACATCGGCCAGAGTAAGAAGTCAAACGATGGGAGAGGAGATGACGCGTCTTTGTGCAGACCAACGTTGATCTAAATAAAAATGACATCACTGACGCTTGTAAATGATATCGCGCTTCGTGGTGTGCCCATGCCGTGTGCATGCTAACGTATAACAATGAACAATACGATGTCGTTTTGATGGGCCGATGTCGCAAAAAAATGCTGATTTATGCAACGCCTTTAAGGTGTCGTCGCCATACCAATTTGTGCAATGTCGCTAGTTAATCGTGGAGACATCGATTCTCGTACAATATTATAATATTTAATATTGGATGACACATACAGTTGTTTGTCGATAATCGTTACATGTTATTTAATATTCGATAAGTCATGAAATGGTTGAACATCATACAAAAAAATGCTGAAAAAGACATGTTAAAACCCATAAAACTATAACATATGTTGCAAATATATGTTACAATCTATTAAAATACATAATTTTGATATTAAATTGAAATATTAATTGTATTGAGCCTCCACTGTCTACGTTGTACGACTTTAACAGTGTCAGGCTGACTAATGAAATGACAAGTCCATCCATCTACATACTGAAAGTCCGTCAATATTTGTCTTTGTCCTATCACAACCAATCCACAATAAACAAAATTTATGTTAGAATTGGGCAATCCCCAAATGAAATACATATAATATAATCATATGTAGATGACATTAATCTCGACCGAAAAAAGTTACTAATCTGCTTTAGTGCGACGTCGCGCACAAGCGTAATCAATGTCTCTAGGGACGACGGATCAACAACGAAGGATTGTAGATATTTTAAGTATTTTTGAGACCCGTGCAATGTTGGTCTTTATTCGGTATCATATCGTAAGGGCCGATTAACAGTGACCGACGTCGCACATTCAAAGTTTGTTCATACAAAATGTAATTACTGTCCACAATCAACCATAATCTAAGCTTTTTCTCACTCCTTACAAACATGGCATTACCTTGGAAACACACACACTATTCACTGTATAACATATAACACACTTGTTATATTTCATGAAAATATTCAATCTTTGTTCCATTAGAAAATACCATAGAAACTCACTAATGAAATTAATAAATTAACATGGAATGGATGGAAAACCACCTCAATTAATTTGAACCCAGAGATGCTCCATCTTCGGATACTTGTTGATGTTTGAGAGAAGCAATTTGATTGAGCACTTCAATTGTTAGAATGGTGTGAAATAGAAAGGATATTGTGGAATTGAGTTTGGAGGAAGTGTGTTAGAGATGTGAAATGGATGTTGGTGCTGAATAATAACGAGATAAAATGAGGTCAGGGGTGGAGGGGGGGATTTTAGCTAAAATTTCCGATCGATCGAGGGTCGATTTTGGGTTTGTTTAACTCGATAATATTGTGAAGTCCCACACATGGGCCTTAGTCTAATTTCCAAAAAGTGTCGTAAATTATTCCATGTTAAGATTGAGGCCCTTTATGTTGACTCGTTAATGCCCAAATCACAAAAACATTGTCGTGAGAATATGAATAAAGAAATGATATCTCCAATATTGCATTATGACTTCTCCCACTTCATTGGAAGGATCTAACTGCAAAAAATAAAAAATTTCACCAGTTGTCCCGAAATTGATTCCGATCGCCCCAGAAAGAAACTTTGTCACCCCTAGTCGAACTTATTATAATTGAGAGTAATAAAGAAACTGGTATGATTTCACATAGACTTCCACTAGTTCTTCCAATTAACCCTATTATACTTATAAGTAATCATGTACAATTTACTCTAGACCGCGTACTAGAGCTTTCTAAAACTTTATGGAAGGAATTTCATTATCTTTTTCTTTCATAAAAAACCAAAAATATTAATTGCGTGTGATTCTATGTGGTGGAAATTATCATTCTCATAGCGCTCATTGTAAGGGTATTAATGGAATACTAATAAAATGAGGGATAATTGCCCCAATTCGCATCCCTCATAGATAGTATGCATAATCTCCATATCGCACATTTCTATTATGTTCGTCTACCGAGTTCTAAAGCTTGGGGAAGCTCAAGGAAGTTTGGACCATAGTGTAAATTTTTCAAAGTTTTGTCATATACCGTCAATGAATAATTTGGGCCCGTTCCATTGGCCCGTTCATGTCCAATTCGGAACATCATGGTCGTGACAATGTGAATTAGATAAAATTATCTCCAATTTTATGTTTCAACTTCTCCCACTTTCTTCGAGAGACCTAAGTGAAGAAAGTAAAAAGTTCACCGGTTGTCCCAAAATCGATTCTTATCGCCCCGAAAGGGACCTTTTCCATCCCCAATTAAAATTGTAATCCCAGAAAGTGAAAAAAAAAACTGGCTATGATCCCATTGATATTTCCACAAGATCTTCCGATCAACCCTTGCGTAGTTATAAGTAGTCATCTACACTTTACTCTTGAACACATACTAGCGCTTTAAAAAATCTAATGGATGGAATTTAATTATCTTTTTAATACATCAAAAACCAAGAATATGTAATTTCGTGTGATTCCATGTGGTGAAAATTATCATTCTAATGACGCCTTTCGTAAGGGTATTAATGGAATAATAATAAAAATGATGAACGATTACCCCTGTTCGCCTCCCTCTTAGACAGTACACATAATCTCCATATCAAACATTTGTCCTTATATTCGTCTGCAGAGTTCTGGAGTGTAGGGAACATGCAATGAACTTTGTGCCATAGTGTAATTTTTTAAAAGTGTCGTCAGATACTCCTTGTGAAGATTTCGAGCCCTTTCATTCACCCATTGATGCCCAAATCAAAACAACATGATCGGGAAAATTTTAATAATATGAGGGTATCTCCCATTTTGCATTTTTACCTCTCCCACTTTCTTGGAGGGACCTAAGTGTAAAAACCAAAAGGTTCACCAGACGTTAATAAAGTTCATGGTTATTTATAAATTTTAATTAGTAGTTTGTAATATATTATTAGCCATTTTTAATGTCAATTATATTCGTTTTGGTCAAACGTGGGCTCATTTTCTATGCTATTGGGATGAAATTGTTAGGCCCAGATTTAGGCTAGCGTCGGTCATACGTTAGTAAGACCGATTAAAGTGCAACATCACAAATTTTGAGGTAGAATTCACAAGGGTTCAAAATGACTATATATATGGAGCCCACCTCATATATCAGTTCAAACATTCAACTTTCCCTCGAATTCCAACAGTTCCCCAGTCTCTCTTCTGAAATGTCTGGTTTTAAGATTCTTTAAAATACTTCATTTTTGTACTTGAAATTGTTATGTGTATAGTGTGTGAATATGTTGTATGTTTTTTTGTTTTGTAGTTCCTATGGATTAGGGTTCGAGGGTGCACACGTTTCATTTCTAGGTTTACCCCGGATTTTGTGTCTTTTTTTTGTTTAGGGGCTTGAATTTTTCCGGGTTTCTGCAGTTCTCGATATATCTGTAGCCTTGAATATGACTTCGTTGACACTTCGGTCCACCTTTGTTATGTGCGATTGTTGTGTGACGCCGCTCATTCATAACTGTCCTCGTTTTCCTTGTGTTAGACGCCGCACGCTTCTAGGTAAACCTATCGGTTTCACCGATAGGTTTGCAATGTTGGTTAGGTGCGTCTATGCTGCCTTTATGCTTTTAAATGTGAACTTGTTTGTCTTCCACTAACCATGTTCAGTCTAAAAACCTGATAAGCAACGTCGCACGTACATGTCGGCCATACCATTATTTTGAACGACATGTACATGCGACGCGTGACCGACTTAAATGATTAATTGAACCAATTTATATCTAACCAATTTCTATCCATATATATTTTATCTGTGACAATATGAATTTCAGAAATCATGGCTGACAATCAAGGTTCCAACAATCGTTACCCAATAGCGGTTCGCAATTTTTTTTGTTTACATTGGTGGATTCCTTTTATTTGATTACATGTATTCTTAATTAATTAGTCATAATATCATTGACCAATATAGATCATTCGCGATACAGATGAGGAGCGCACGCGGTATTGATTCAGGGATACAATTCCACATTTTTTGTACCTTGAGCCAGATGAACTTCGGCCAGGTTCCAATATTTGTAAGTTATACCCGTTACACATGTATTTTTTTTTCAATTCACATTTTCTCGAGATTACTTCCATATATTCCAACTGTGGTTTTTCTGTTTATAATTTAGTACATCCCAAGCCAAATCGTTTCACTCCTTCCGAAAGTCAAGACACATGTTGTCTTGAGGTGTGGCGGAAGAGAGTGGCATTGGAATTACTCAGGGAACAGAAGGCGCAAGAACATATCCCAAAATGGTTTTGGCGAGTTTCTTGATGCCCACTAACTTAGGATTGGGGACACACTCTTCTTCGAGCTGTTAGATGGTTCTAGGCCGATAGTGTTCAGTGTTATCATTGTCGGGCCCCGATTTTAGTTTTACTATTTAGAATTTGGAGCAAATTAAAACAAATTTGTTGAATTAGAACATTTTTTAAAATTAATACTATTTGTTGAAGGCAATTTTAATGTTCTTTAATTGATTTCTTGAATGTTATTTTAGTGTTATTTAATCTTTAATAGTTGACCTGCCATATGAAACATTTTGTTAATATAACGATCATGTGCAAAACTAGAAAAGACTTATGTGTAATGGATTTTTTTCCCCCAACCATTTTTAAACAAACAAATATTTTTTACCACATTTTCATAATAAATTTGAACTTTTGACAACTTTTTTTCCTAGGCGGAGGACAATTAGTACAAAACAAAAAACGGTAATTATTACCTCATGGTAATTTATACCATTTTACATCAGTAGTGGGACCAAGAAAATAAATGAGTGAAATTTTGCTACTTCATTTAAAATATGGATGATTTTAGTGTTTAAGATAATAATCCAATTCAGCAGTTTTCCAATTCAAAACTCCTGTTAATTGTCTTGTTGAAGCAACCGGAAAAAAATGTTGTTGCAGTAATGTATTATGTACAGGTGATCTTCATTCTTTTTGGTCCTTGGCGGGCTGAAATTTTTAGGCTCATATATACGTGCGATGTTGGTCATGATTTGGTAGTTGGTCGAGTGAACATATATAGGTGCAACGTCCCTGCTTGCAAGGCGGACACCAAAAGGGTCCAAAACGACGTCGTTCCGAAAGGTCTATAAATACGGGGTCCCTCATAATTAGTTCAAACTTTGTGTTCTCATTTTTTATAGCAAATTCCAACAGTCTCCCACCCTCTCTTCTCTTTTCTTTTGTTGAAGGTATGGTTTTTCTACTCTTCCAACACCTTCATTTTTTTAAAATCTTTCCTTGACATAGTTTGATCTATGGTGTGTGAATGTGTTGTATTTTTAGTTTTCTAGTTCTTATGGATTTGTTATAATGTGAAGTTTCCTTAAATGTCAACCTAGGTACTATGTTTTGGTATGATTGGGTATGTTTTTGGACGTTTTAATGTAATTTTCTATTGTTAAATCATGATTTTTGTTCTTTTTTTTTTTTTTGCAAATTTGGCCGTAGCTACTCAGGTTGAATGCGACGTCAGTAACCAATCTCTTACCAGTCGGTCTTTGCAGATGTTGTGCGAAATCGGACATTCTTATTCTTAGTAATATGTTCTTCAGTATGAATCGGGTTGGTCGACTATAGAGCTATGTTGTTGGTACATGTAGACAATGCCACTATTTTGGACATACATATATTTGTGATCCATGGCCGACGTCGCATGCTTCATTTCCAAGGATTTTATGCCCTGTCAGTGGATATATGAATCGGGGCGGTTTCACTCCAATGAAACCAATGTCAGGTTTCAATAAATTGAGAACACATTAAAATCCCCATTGTGTAACTAGACAGAGGTTTACTTATCTCAAATTTGAAAACCATTTTCCCAAATTCATCAATCCAGGTTCCAAACAGAACCATATCAGATCATTCTCCCCAGTCGGCCTTCTTTAAAATTGCAGAAAAATCTTTCCCAAAGCCATTTAAATTTCAAAACATGTGGTACTTAAGAGAGGATTTTTAGAATTTAATCAAACACAATTGATCCCAACCTAAACAATCATCAGGTTTGATTAAATTTTGCAACAAAATAAAAAGGTTAAAAATCACCTCATTTATACTGATGTTACCTGCAATTTCCTTAAAGCAACTGAAAAAATCATAAACTTTGCCAGTTTCCTGAAATCTTTTGAAAGAATCATGGGGAAGAAAGTAAATAGGCAAAAGTCTAAATTTTATTGTGGGAATTAATGAGTGAAGCTTAAAAAAGGTATGCAAGAAGGTAGTTTCCTATTTAAATACCTGGGATGCATAATCTACAAGGGGAGAAAGTTAAACAGGCATTTCCTTGGAGTTTTAGAAACTGTGAACTCTAGGATCAGTAAATGGGAGAACCAATGGATTTCTAAAGGAGGAAGATTAATCCGAATAAAACTTGTTTTAGGATCCATCCCACAGCACATCTTTGCAGTATCTAAACCAACAAGGTACATCATTGAAAAAATCCAAATGATGTGTGCTGATTTCTTGTGGGGTAATGAGGAAGGTAAGAAAAAAAAGGCATTGGAGAGCCTGGAATAAAATGACCTTCCTAGAAACTGAAAATGGAGAATGTTTTAGATGCTTCAATACAATCATTAATGCATGTTCTGTTAAAATCTGGTGGAAAATGCAGTCTGGCAAAGCTCATTGGACCAAATTCATTTGGTTACTACAACCTTCTAAAAGGGGTTTAGATGTTTGGAAAAGATTGTTAAAATAAATCCTTATGCCGAATCAAACTCAAGGATATTAATAGGAAACTGTAACTTCTGGGACTCTAACTGGTTATAATTAGGTTTAATAAGGAATCACACTTCACAAGAACCAATTCTGCTTGGTATCTCAGTTAGGCATTTCTGCAAAAATAGGTCACAGATAATGTAGTTTTTAGAGCACAAAATACCCACAGTCTTGTTGCAGGAACTGAACAAAGAGGTGGATTTTTCAGATCATGATGATAAAATGATGTGGACACCAAATTTCAACAGTAATTTCACTTTAAAATCTTCCTATCATTGTTTAAGAACTAGGAAACACCCATCTCTGGCACTCAAAAAGGTATGGACTCTAAATCTTCCTAACAAAGTAGCCTTTTTACTGTGGAGAACCTTGAACAAATTTCTACCTTTTGATGATATACTTAAGGACATAGGTATAACTTCTGTTTCAAAGTGCCCCTTCTGTAATCATAAAGACACTTTGTAACATTTTTTCAATACATGTCCAATAGCAAGGAATGTATGGAAGAAAATTCACAATGTCTAGGAACTCCCAGATTTACTATTTATTAATATATGGGATAAAGTGTCATCCTAATGGAATATAACTCAATTGCCTAAAATGCATGTCTATTTGTGCCATCTAATACCATCTATCATTTTGGCTGCTATGCAAGCTAGACGTGACTTCATTTATGAAGAACACCTAAGCTCTCCCGAGGTTATATGGAATCTGATCTTGGCTAACACCAGAATTATATCCTTCCACAAACCAAAATTTAGCTCTGATAAAGACTAATAAAAATGGATCGATAAGCAACTGATTCTTACTCCCAGGTTTCAGTTTAGGAAAACTTTGATTCCTTTGAAATGGGAACCCCCTGATTTTCCTTGCATAAAACTCTATGTTGATGGAGCTTTCAACATAGACAATTCATCAACAGGTGGTCTATTAAGGGATTCTAATGGGGTTTTCATTGCAGGTTTCTCAAAACTAACACCAGCTAAATCTTCATTGCAGGTAGAACCTAAAAGCAACAAAAGAAGGACTGAATTTTGCCTCCCAAAGAGGTTTCACCCACATCATTCTGGAAATAGATAGCTTTCAAGCAGTGAACATCATCAACAGCAAGTCAAATCCTCCATGGGAATGCATTCCAGATTACAGGAAAATAGAACACCTAAAGTCCACAATTCACTTTAGAGCTCAACACATATTCCGGGAAATAAATGAACCTGCAAACTTTGCGAAACTGCTCACTAGGAACAAGAAGGACACATACTTCTCTTCTTCTAATCAACATAGAGAATTAGAAATCAAGTTGAACCAAGAAAAGTTTCACACTTGGAGAAAGATCAAAGTTCGGCAATCTTGAAGGACATCGATGCCTGCTTCCAGCTCTTCATGCTTGTATATATTTTTTCCCACGTTTTGTACCCAAAGGATTGATTTCTAAGAATGAAATTAATCGTTTCATATATACTTCTCATATAGAAAACTATGTAACTATAAACTTATAATTTCACTTAAAAAGAGGTTTGGGGAGCCTCTAAATAAATCTCCTCCACCTATTGAGTGGTTTTTGATTAAAACAAATCCATTGTGAATTTTGTGGTTTCAATGTGGTTTCATTTCACAAATGAATTCACTATTAAAGCCCTACTGCATATGCTCTTAACTCTCAGTGGGGGATTCACTATCCGGCGTCACATATGTTACTTAAGTTACACCAGGTGCTCTCTTATTGGTCAATCTATAATTTCTTCTTTTTTCATCTGATTTGAATTAAATAAAACTAAATTTTATTATATTATACTAAATTAAACGATATAAATAATGATTGATAATAGCATAATTAAGCGAACCTAAATTTTATAAAATAAAAATTAATTATGCTAAATTAAATTGAACTGAAATAAAGTTAAATTACAAAAAATATGGCCTAACTTTAAAAATATATTTCTGGCTACAAAGGTTGTATGAGACCTTCTAATAGCAAGACCAAGCATTAATGTGCAATGAATTAGACAAAGGGGTTCTAAATTAAATTTTTAGAAAGCTGGAGAATGGGGAAGGATTTAGGTGAAAATACCATTTTTGGGGTGTTAAGCACAAATAATTGGGGAATTAATGATTCTAGGTTATAAGAATTCCGAGGTCAATAATTAGGGTAAAAAAACTTACGGGTCAATTTTTCTCCCCATTTTTGTACAATGCACACTTTGTTATTACTGCCATTGATGTTTCAATTTTAGTACTTGATGTTTCAACCAAACCTTGTGATGTATATTAAAAGTCTTTTTTTCCACTAAAATAATGTATTTTAAAGTTAAATTTTGATATTATAATGTAAAATCTTGTGGTTATATGTTAAATTTTCTGTACTTTACTTATTTTGACACTAGTTTGAGATAATTTACCATCTTAATTATGAACTTTTCACTTATATTTTATTTTTGATATATGAGTTAATTTTTCAACTTGTCATTTTAAACAAAAGGTGAACGACTTGAGAGACCCATGGACTCCCTCCATCGTTCACTTTTGGTCTCTCAACTAATAGAACTGTTGAGTTGTTCCCATTCTATCCGGTCAAAATGTAAATTTTAAGGGTAAAATAGTAATTTCATATTTCTGATTTTTTATTTATTTCTTTTTTTTTCCTTTTATTTCTTTCGCCTCTTTCCTTGGCGGAGGAATGCACTGGCAACGACGCCACCAGTGGCAGCGGAAACAATGGACCATTCTCCACCGCTGTTGTACCAAGCCCTACTTCAACAATCACATTTCATCTCATTAATTTGACTTTGGAGATCAATCATGACCTTCTCCCTCATGACGGCAATTCTGTTGCAATCATACACAGTCTCCTCGCAGCCGCCTGATTATTTGGGAACACTCAATTGTCGTTGGCGGAGGCAGTGGTGGAAACCCATACTTAACGAGGCGAAAATGTGATCCGGATTAAACTTCACAGAAATTTTTTTACGATTTCCAACAAACATGTTTGACAGTTAATATGTTTAACTACGTTA
>JAULKJ010061913.1:0-16361 GCA_032355405.1 Rubia balearica
TAAGTGAATAATATATAATTAAATATAATATAATATTCTTATTTTAAATTATATAAAATAAATCATAATTTTATTTAATTTTTAAATATTATTACATTTAAAAATAATATATTTTATTTAAATAAATTATAAAAAAATATTATTTTTAATATGATTTTGATCGATTTGGGTCGACCCATGACCCAGTCCGACCCGACCCTAAACTATGGGAATTTTGACCCGACCCATTTGTCCCAAAATTTTGGGTCAATTTAGACCGGGACAGCTTACCCGCCCCGACCCATGAACACCCCTAATCACCACCACCGCTGCCACAAAGGCTCAGTGGCTCTAGAAGCTGAACCAGTCACCATGGGATGTTATCAAATTATCTCCTTCTCCTATGCCTTACCTTGACAACAACGACTTGTCACTACCACCACTGCTCCTATGGCTACCACCGCCATCCTTATCTTGGGTGTCTACTTACCATATATATATATATGCATTTTTAAAAACCGTTTTAAAACCCTGTTCGAGCCAACCCGTATTTTCATTTATTTTAAGAAAAATTGAAATGAAATATATTTCATCTTGGTACAGGTTTGATTGAGATCTTTTAAAAACAATCTAATTTTGTTCTTAAAGTGGTATTCTCTTGCGAGCCTTCATTTGAGTTTTCCTACAAAATAATATTAACAAATTGATGGACTATTTTAGTTTCCAATAAATAAATTTCACATTTTATTAAAAAAATTGTAATATGCATATTAGAAAAATTTCAATAAAAGTGTGCATAACAGAAAATTTGTGCTTGTGTTGTGACCCATTTAAAATCAATGCATGCACAATACATGCACAATGTCAACCACCTACATTAAAAGCCTATAAAATTTCAAGTGTACCTACTGTAATGATATAATACTAATATAGAGTTCGAATGTGTTTACAATATGTTAATGAAAAATTATTTGAACAATTAAGACCGTTTAAATGATCATCCTAAAAGTTGTTGATCGATTCCCTGGTCTGACAATATCAGCCTCAAATAAACTAATTTAACAAGCGGTTCTGAAGGTTGCATGTTGATTAAAAAAACCATGAAATGATCATAAGTAATTGGTCAGGTTTAGAATTATCAATTTCAACTTAAACAATTGACCGAACGTCGAGAAGCATTCAATGTCGGAGAACTGATGTTAGTATGATTTTATTTATAGTCACGGTATGATAATTTCACAAGTAAATAAATGTTGTGTTACAAAGCGAGAAATAAGAGTCATTAGTATTTATATGTAAATTACGAAGAGATAAAAAGAGCAAAACAGACCCTCACTTTCATTTCTACCGTGGCACTTTTCTTCCCCCGAAAAACCATTTCCTCCCATATTCCAACCCCAAACAAGCATATAAGGAAGAATGCAAAATTCTCCTTGATTTTCTCTGCTGTTGCTGCCATCACTACTGGCGCTAGATAGGCTTAGCGCTTTGGCAACTAAACCAGTCGTCGTGGGATGTTATTCAATTCTCTCATTCTTCTACGTCGCACCTCAATAATGACAACATGTCACCGCCATCGCATATCCTGTGGCCGCCGCCATCCCTATCTTTGGTATGTAATTACCCAATCTATCTGCGATTTTAAAACATCTTAAAAAACCCAGTTCGAACCCACTTGTATTTTCATTTCTTTTAAGAAAAAACTTATTTGAAATCTATTTCATCTTTGTCTAGGTTTTGATTGCGAGCTGTTTCTAAAAAAATCAATCCATTTGCAACCTTCGTATAATGTTGCTTGTAAAGTGGTCTTCTCTTGGGGTACTTAATTTTTGTTTTCCAGCAAAAAATATTCATAAAGTGACCGACTATTTTATATTTGTATAAATAAATTTCACATTTTATTAAATTTTTTTATAATTATATTAGAAAATTTTCAATAAAAGTGTACATAATAGAAAGTTTGTGCGTGTGTTGTGACTCTTTAAAATCCATGCATGCACAATATATGCACAATGTCAACCAGCTACATTAAATGCCTATCAAATTTGGAATATACCTACCCAAATGATTTCATATTAATGTAGCTTTTGAATGTGTTTACAAGATGTTAATGAAAACTTATTTTTATAATTCAGACTATTTAAATGATCCTCCTAAAAAGTTGCAGATCAATTCCCTGGTTTGACAAGATCGGCCTCAAATAAACCAATTTAACGAGAAGTTGTGAAGGTTTCATGTTAATTAGAAAAATCCCGTACATGATTGTAAGTAACTGGTCAGGCGTAAAGTTATCATTTTAAACTCATACAATCGATTGAACGTTAAGAAGCATTTAATGTCGAAGAACCGATGTTAGCATGATGTCATGTCAAGTCACTGTCACAATATGATAGTTTCACAAGTAAATTAATGTTGTAGGAGAAACAGAGAAATAAAAGTCATTAGTATTTAGGTGTAAATTACGAACAAATTAAAGGGAGCCAAACAGACCCTCACTCCCATTTCTACCATCACGCTACTTCTTCCCCCCAAAAAAACCTTTCCTCGCATATTCATATTCCATTTCTTCCCCTCCCCTAAACATGCGTATAGGGAAGTATGCAAAAGTTTTCTTGATTTTCTCCACTGCTGCCGCTATAATCACCACCAACGTCGCTACAGAGGCTCTATGGCTCTAGCAGCTAAACCAGTCACCATGGGATGTTGTTCAATTATCTCCCTCTCATACGCCGCACCTTGACAACAACGACCTTTCACTACCACTACTGCTCCCGTGGCCTCCACCGCCGTCCTTATCTTTGGTGTTTACTTTCCCTATATATATGAATTTTTTAAAACCGTTTTAAAAACCCCGTTCGAACCCACCTGCATTTTCATTTATTTTAAGAAAAAATTGAAATGAAATCCGTTTCATCTTGATACGGTTTTGATCAAGAGATTTTCTAAACAATCTAATTTTACCATCTCACTCATCTAATTTTGTTCTTAAAGTGGCCTTCTGGGACTTCATTTCAGTTTTCCTACAATAGAATATTAATAAATTAATGGACTATTTTATATTCCAATAAATAAATTTCACATTTTATTAAAAATTTTAATATGCATATTAGCATAATTTCAATAAAAGTGTGCATAATAGAAAATTTGTGCATGTGTTCTGACCTATTTAAAATCCGTGCATGCACAATATATGCACAATGTCAACCACCTACATTAAAAGCCTATGAGATTTCAATTGTATCTAATTTAATGACATAGTATTAATATAGAGTTCGAATGTGTTAATGAAAAATTATTTGAATAATTAAGACCATTTAAATGATCCTCCTAAAAGCTGCTGATCGATTCCCTGATCTGACAGGAATTGCCTCAAATAAACTAATTTAACACGCGGTTATGAAGGTTGCATGATGATTTAAAAAATCTCTTACATGATTGTAAGTAATTGGTCAGGTATAGAATTATCAATTTCAACTTAAACAATTACTGAACGTCGAGAAGCATTTAATGTTGGAGAACTGATGTTAGCAAGATGTCATGTCATTGTCATAGTATGATGATTTCACAAGTACATAAATGTTGTGGGACAAAGCTAGAAAAAGAGCCATTAGTATTTATATATAAATTACGAACAAATAAAAAGAGCCAAATAGACCCTCACTATCATTTCTACCGTGGTGCTTTTCTTCCCCCCAAAAACCCTTTCCTCCCACATTCCACCTCCAAACAAGCATATTAGGAAGAATGAAAAATTCTCCTTGATTTTCTCTGCTGTTGGCGCCGCCATTACCAACGCTACAAAGGCTTAGCACTCTAGCAGCTAAACCAGTCGCTGTGGGATGTCATTCAATTCTCTCATTTTCCTACGTTGGACCTCAATAACGATGACATGTCACCACCATCGCAGCTATGGTGGTTGCCACCAGCATCCCTATCTTTGGTATGTACTTACCCAATCTATCTGTGTTTTTACAACATTTTAAAAAACCCTGTTCAAACGCACTTGAATTTTCATTCATTTTAAGAAAAAAAATTAACTAAAATATATTTCATCTTGGTCTAGGGTTTGATTGCGAGTTGTTTCTAAACAATTCAATCCATTCGCAACCGTCGTCTAATGTTGCTTGTAAAATGGTCTTCTTTAGGGGGGACTTAATTTTTTTTCCTGCAAAAAAATATTCCTATATTGACCGACTATTATATATTCCAATAAATTAATTTCATGTTTTATCAAAACATTAATATATGTATATTAGAATAATTTCAATAAAAGTGTGGGTAATGGAAAGTTTGTGCGTGTGTTGTGACCCTTTTAAAATCCAAGCATGCACAATACATGCATAATGTCAACAATTTACATTAAATGCCTATAAAGTTTGGAGTGTACCTATCCAAATGATATCATATTAATGTATAGTTTGAATGTGTTTACTATATGTTAATGAAAAATTACTTGAATATTTCAGGCCATTTAAATGATCCCCCTATAAAGCCGCTGATCGATTCCCTGGGTTGACAAGATTGACCTTTAATAAATAAATACAACAAGTGGTTGTGAAGGTTTCTTGTTGATTAATATATCCCTTACAAGATTTTAAGTAATTAGCCAGGTCTAAAGTTATCAATTTTTAACTTACACAATTGATTGAATGTCGTGAAGCATTTAATGTTGGATAACCAATTTTAGCATGATGTCATGTCATTAACACGGTATGATAATTTCACGAGAAAATTATTGTTGCAGGACAAAGAGAGAAATTGGAACCATTAGTATTTATATATAAATTGTGAACAAATATGAAAGACTCAAATGGACCCTCACTCTCATTTCCACCTTCGCACTTCTTCTTCCTTCTGAAAACCTATTCCTTTGCATTTTTCATTTCTTCCCCCAAAGATGCGTATAAGGAAGCATGCAAAAGTCTCCATGATTTTCTCTGCTGGGTGCCGCCATCACCACCACCATCGCTACTGTGACTCTGTGGATGTGGCAGCTGAATCTGTTACAATGGGACGTTATTCAATTTTGTCCTTTTCCTACACTGCAACTCGGAAACTGTGCCCTATTGTCTTCATCGCCGCTCCTGTTTCCACCACCGCTATCCCTATCTTAGGTATGTACTTACCCAACCTATCTGCATTTTTCTATCCATTTTAAAATCCCAATTCCAACCCACCTACATTTTCATTTCTTTTATGAAAAAATTAAAATGAAATCTATTTCATCTTGGATTAGGGTGATATTGGGAGATGTTTCGAAACAATTTAATCCCTTTGCCACCGTCATCTAATCTTGCTTGTAAAGTGGTATTATCTTGCGGGACTTCCATTTTTCCTATAAAATAATATTCATAAATTGATCGGCTACTATATATTCTAATAGATAAATTTCACATTTCTCCAAAAATTATTATATGCATATTAGAATAATTTCAATAAAAATTTGTGTAATTGAAAATTTGTACGTGTGTTGTGACCATTTTAAAATCAGTGAACGCACAATATATGCATAATGTCAACTGCTTACAATAAATGCCTATAAAATTTGGAGTATACTTGCCCAATCATATCATATTAATGTAGAGTTTTTATGGGTTAAAATATTTTAATAAAAAATTATTTGAATAATTTAGATCGCATAGATTATCCTCCTAAAAAGCCGCTCATCTATTCCATGGTTTGACAAGATCGGTCTCAAGTAAAAAATTTAACAAGCGGTTGTGAAGGTTGCATGTTGATTGCAAAATCCCTTACAAGATTGTAAGTAATTGGCCTAAAGTCATCATTTTCAACTCACACAATTGATTGAACATCGAGAAGCATTTAATGGTTGATAACCGATGTTAGAATAATGTCATTTCATTTTCACAGTATGATATTTCACGAGAAAATTAATGTTGTAGGGCAAACAGAGAAATTAAAGCCATTAGTATTTATGTGTAAATTATGAACAAATATAAAATACTCAAATGGACTCTCTCTCCCATTTCTACCGTTGTGTTTCTTCTTCCCTCCAAATACTTATTCCCTCGCATATTCCACTTCTCCCCCTAAATATGAGTATAAGGAAGCATGCAAAAGTTTACTTGATATTCTCCGATGCTACCGCCATTGCCACCACCACCACCACTGCCGTTACAGTGACTCAGTGGCTCTGCATCTAAACCAGTCACAATGAGACGTTATTCAATTTTTCCTTTTTCTTACACTGCACCACGATAACGATGACCTGTTGCTGCCACCGCGGCTCCTATTTCCGCCACCTCTATCCCTATCATAGACATGTACTTACTCAATCTATTTGCATTTTTTCCAACCATTTAAAAAACCTAGTTCCAACCCACCAGCATTTTCATATCTTTTAAGAAAAAAGTTAAACTAAATCTATATAATCTTGGTATAGGGTGTTACTGGGAGATCTTTCTAAATGGTTTAATCCCTTTGCCACCGTCTTCTAATCTTGCTTGTAAAGTGGTATTCTCTTGCAGGACTTCATTTTTTTCTTGTAAAACAATATTCATAAATTGACTGACTATTGTATATTCCAATGAATAAATTTCAAATTTTATCAAAAAAATTATTATATGCATATTAGAATAATTTCAATAGAAGTTTGCATAATAGAAAATTGTGTACGTATGTTGTGACCCCTTTAAAATCTGCGAACACATAATATATGCACAATGTCAACCACTTACATTAAATGACTATAAAATTAGGACGGTACCTACCCAAATGTATCACATTAATGTTTATTTTCAATGTGTTTACCAAATTATTATTTTTTGAATAAGTCAGACCACTTAGATAATCGTCATAAAAAGTCGTTTATCCATTCCCTAGTCTGACACAGTTGGCCTCCAATAAAAAAATTAACAAGCAGTACTGAAGGCTTCATGTTGATTAAAGAATCCATTACATGTTTGTAAGTAATTGGCCTAAAGTTATCATTTTCAGCTCACACAATTGATTGAACATTGAAAAACATTTATTGTTGGATAATCGATGTTAGCATGATGTCATATCATTGTCACGGTATGATAATTCCACGAGTAAATTAATGTTGTAGGACAAATAGAGAAATTAAAACCATTAGTATTTATATGTCAATTACTAATAAATATAAAGGGCTCGAATGGACCCTTACTCCCATTTCTACAGTCGCGGTTCTTCTCCCCCCCCCAAAAATCCTATTCCATCGTATTTTTCATTTCTTCCCCAAAATATACATATGGGGAAGCATACAAAAGTCTCCTTGATTTTCTCCGCTGCTACAACCATCTCCACCACCACCGCCGCTACAGTGACTCAGTGGCTCTGGCAGCTGAATCAGTCACCATGAGACGTTATTCAATTTTGTCCTTCTCCTACTCTGCACTTGGAAAACGAAGACCTGGCGCCGGCATCGCCAATCCTGTTTGCGCCACCGCTATCCGTATATTAGGTATGTGCTTACCCAATCTATCTGCGTTTTTTCCAACCTTCATTTCTTTTAATAAAAAAATTAACTGTAATGTATTTCATCTTTATATAGGGTGTTACTAAGATATGTTTCTAAACAAATGAATATCTTCGCCACCGTCATCTAATCTTGCTTGTGAAGTGGTGTTCTCTTGCGGGAATTCATTTTTTTCCAATAAAACAAAATTCATAAATTGACTGACTATTGTACATTCCAATAAATAAATTTCACATTTTACCAAAAAATGATTATAAGCATATTAGAATAATTGCAATAAAATTTTGCGTAACAGAAAATTTGTGCATGTGTTGTGACCGCTTAAAATCTGTGAACTTACAATATATGGAGAATGTCAACAACTTACATTAAATGCCTACAAAATTTGGTTTGTACCGCTTAAATGTATCATATTAATGTAGAATTTAATGATTTTACCATATGTTAATAAAAACAATTGACTAATTCAAACTACTTAGATGATCCTCCTAAAAAACCCTTTATATATTCCGTGTAAGGCAAGATCGGCCTCCAATAAAAAATTTAGCAAATGCTTGTGAAGGTTTCATGTTGATTAAAAAATCCCTTATATTATTGTAAGTAATTGGCATAATTTTCAACTCACACAATTGATTGAACGTCGAGAAGCATTTAATGTTTGATTACCAATAGGTGCAGACCTATTAAGAGGAATGGGGTAACCATGGTAAAAAAAATAGGGGGTATTAGTATTAGGTTACCCCATGTAAATTTTTTTTACCATTACTATAAAATAATATATATATATATATATATTAGTGGTTACCCCATTGAAAGTTTTCTGGATTCGCCACTGATTACCAATGTTAGCATGATGTCATGTCATTGTCACAGTATGATAATTTCATGTGTAAATTAATGTTGTAAGAAATATAGAAAAATTAAAGCCATTAGTATTTATATATAAATTATGAACAAATATAAAAGACTCAAATGGGCCCTCGCTCCCATTTCTTCTGTCGCAATTCTTCTTCACCCCAAAAACCCATTCGGTCGCATTTTCATTCCCCTCCATTTGCGTATAAGGAAGCATGGAAAAGTCTCCTTGATTTTCTCCGCTGCTCCCGCCATCACCACCACTACAGTCGCTAAGGTAACTCAGTGGTTCTTGCAGCTGAACCGATCACCGTGGGACGTTATTCAATTTTGTCCTTATCCTACACCACACATTGACAATGACGACCTGTAGCTTCCATCGCTGCTCCTGTTTCCCCCACCGCAATCCCTATCTTTGGTGTTTACTTACCCAATCTACATGAGTTTTTTCCAACCGTTTTAAAATCTCAATTCAAACTCACCCGCATTTTCATTTCTTTTTAGAAAAAAGTTAAACAAAATATATTTTTATTTTGGTTTAAGGTGTTACTGGGAGATATTTCTAAACAATTTAATCCATTCACCACTGTCATCTAATCGTGCTTGTAAAGTGGCATTCTCTTGCGCGACTTCATTTTTCCCCGTAGACGTATATTCCTAAATTGAATGACTATTGTATATTCCAATAAATAAATTTCACATTTTTTCAAAAATTTATTATATTCATATTATAATAGTTTCAATAAAATTTTGTGTAATAGAAAATATAGGCAAGTGTTGTGACCCCTTTAATATCCATGTACGCACAATATATGCACAATGTCAACCACTTACATAAAATCCATATAAAATATGGAGTGTACATACCCAAATTTATCATATTAATTAGAGTTCGAAATTGTTTACCATATGTTAATAAAAAATTGTTTGAATAATTCAGACCGTTCAGATTATCCTCTGAAAAAACCGCTGATCGATTTCCTGGTCAAACAAGATAGGCTCCAATAAACCAAGTAACAAAGTTGTTGTGAAGGTTTAATTTTTATTAAAAAAACCCTTCCATCATTGTAAGTAATTGGCCAAAAGTTATCATTTTCAACTCACACAATTGATTGAACGTCGAGAAGCATTAATTGTTGGAAAATCGATGTTAGCATGATGTCATGTCATTATCACGGTATGATAATTTCACGAGTAAATTATTGTTGTAGGAAAAACTGAGAAATTAAAGCCATTTGTATTTATTTGTAAATTAAGAACAAATGTAAAAGACTCAAATAGGCCATATCTCCCATTTCTACCATCACACTTCTTCTTCCCCAAAAAAATCTATTCCTTCTTATTTTCCATTCCCCCCTCCCTCGAAATATGCGTATAAGAAAGCATGCAAAATTCTCCTTGATTTTCTCCGTTGCTGCCGCAATCACCGCCACTGCCACTGCTACAGTGACTCAAAGGCTCTGGCAGCTAAACCAGTCACCATGGTACATTATTCAACTTTTTCCTTCTCCTAGGCTATACCTTAACAACAAGGACCCGCCGCCGCCATTGCCGCTCCTGTTCAGCCATCGATATCCCTATATTAGGTAAGTACTTACCCAATCTATCTGCATGTTTTCCAACCATATTGAAAACCCAGTTCCAGCCCACCTGCATTTTCATTTCCTTTAAGAAAAGGTTAAACGAAATCTATTTCATCTTTGTATAGGGTGTTACTGGGAGATGTTTCAAAACAATTTAATCCCTTCGCCACCGTCATCTAATCTTGCTTGTAAAGTGGCATTCTCTGGCAGGACATTATTTTTCCCTTTAAAATAATATTCATAGATTGACTGACTATTGTATATTCCAATAAATAAATTTCATATTTCTCTAAAAAATATTATATGCATTTTGCGGCTAGCTCGTGCCACTACTTGAATCAATTTTAATCTCTTAACAACAATATATAAAATACAAGTTAGGTTGGTTCCATTGAGTCAAACAAAATAAGATTTGAGGATATATATATATATATATATTTCAATTACTTACCTGGTTGTTGAACAAACAATCTTGTCTCCATGGATTGACATGGGTGAATAAGTACGGCTTTATAAAGAATGATGCAGCTATTCCCTTTAAGAGATAGAGGCCGTTCCACTTTGTAACTTGCCAATTGTACCTTAATCACATAATAAATGTCCTGGTTCAAATCATGGGTAAAAGCTCTGATACTTAAGTTAGTAACAGGTACTTGCATATAATCTTTCTAATATCTAGTTGTTGCTTACCTTTATTCCTTAACCCTTCATCTATTTATACCCCTTCATCTATTCATACCCGCCGTCACCATCCGTGGATGCATAAATATGCACAACGTAAGCCACTTACATTAAACGCCTATAAAATTTGGAGTGTATCTACCCAAGTGATATCATATTAATGAGTTCTAAAGTGTTTACTAGATGTTAATTAAAACTTAATTCAGACTATTTAAATGATCCTCCTAAAAGGTTGCAGATCAATTCTCTAGTTTGACAAGATCGGCCTCCAATAAACTAATTTAACAAGAAGTTGTGAAGGTTGCATGTTGATTAGAAAAATCCCTTACATGATCATAAGTAATTGGTCATGTGTAATGTTATCATTTTAAACTCACACAATCGATTGAATGTCGAGAAGCATTTAATATCAGAGAACTGATGTTTGCATGATGTCATGTCATTGTCACAATAGTTTCACAAGTAAAATAATGTTGTAGGACAAACAAAGAAATAGAAGTCATTAGTATTTAGATGTAAATTACGAACAAATAAAAAGGAGCCAAATAGACCCTTACTCCCATTTCTACCATCACGCTTCTTCTTCCCTCCAAAAATACCCTTCCTCGCATATTCCATTTCTTTTCCTCCTTCGAACATGTGTATAGGGAAGCATGCGAAAGTTTCATTGATTTTTTCCACTACTGCTGCTATCATCACCACCACTGCCGCTACAAAGGCTCAGTGGCTCTAGCAGCTGAACCAGTCACAATGAGATGTTATCCAATTCTCTCCTTCTCTTTTGCCGCACCTGACAACGATGACTTGTCACTACCACCATAGCTCCTATGGGTGCCACCACCGCTCTCGTGGCTGCCACCACCATCGTCATCTTTGGTGTCTACTTGCTCTATTTCTAAAACCATTTTTAAAAACTGTTCGAAACCACCCGCATTTTCATTTATTTTAAGAAAAATTTAAACGAAATTTATTTCATCTTGGTACAAATTTGATTGAGAGCTTTTCAAAACAACCTAATCCTACCATCTCACTCATCAAATTTTGTTCTCAAAGGGGTCTTGTTTTGCTGGACTTCATTTTAGTTTTCCTAGAAAAGAATATTAATAAATTTACGGACTATTTTATATACCAATAAATAAATTTCTCATTTTATTAAAAATTGTAATATGCAGATTAGAATAATTTCAATAAAAGTGTGTAATAGAAAATTTATGCATGTTTTGTGAGCCATTTAAAATCCGTGCATGCACAATATATGCACAATGTCAACCACCTACATTAAAAGCCTATAAAATTTTAAGTGTACCAACTTTAATGATATAATATTAATATAGAGTTCGAATGTGTTTACAATATGTTAATGAAAAATTGTTTGAATAATTTAGACCATTTAAATGATCCTCCTAAAAACTGCATATCGATTCCCTAGTCTGACATTATCGACCTTAAAAAAACTAATTTAACAAGTGGTTGTGAAAGTTGCATGTTGATTAAAAAACATCCCTTATATGATTGTAAGTAATTGGTCAGGTGTAGAATTATCAATTTCAAACTAAACAATTGATTGAACATCGAGAAGCATTTAATGTTGGAGAACTGAGGTTAGCATGATGGCATGTCATTGTCACAGTATGATAATTTCACATGTAAATAAAAGTTGTTGGATAAAGCGAGAAATAAGAGCCATTAGTATTTATATGTAAATTATGAACAAATAAAAAGAGCCAAACAGACCCTCACTCTCAGTTCTACCGTGGAGCTTTTCTTCCCCCAAAAAACCCTTTCCTCCCATATTCCACCCCCAAAAAACATTTAAGGAAGAATGCAAAATTCTCCTTGATTTTCTCAGTTGTTACCACCGTCACTACTAGCGCTACACACACTTAGTGCTCAGGCAGCTAAACTAGTCGTCATGGGATGTTATTCAATTCTCTCGTTCTCCTACACTGCATCTCAATAATGATGACATGTCACCGCCATTGCAACTCATGTGGCCTCCGCCGCATCTTTGGTGCATACTTACTCAATCTATCTGAGTTTTTACAACATTTTAAAAAACCCAGTTCAAACCCTCTTGCATTTTCATTTCTTTTAAGAAAAAAATTAATCGAAATCTATTTCATCTTGGTCTAGGGTTTCATTGGGAGCTGTTTCTAAACAATTCAATCCATTCGCAACCGTCGTCTAATGTTTCTTGTAAAGTGGTCTTCTCTCGGGGGACTTCATTTTTGTTTTCTTACAAAACAATATTCATTAATTGACTGACTATAATACATTCCAATAAATAAATTTCACATTTTATCAAAAAATTATTATAAGTATATTAGAATATTTTCAATAAAATTGTGCGTTATAGAAAGTTTGTGCGTGTTTTTTGACCCTTTTAAAATCCATGCATGCACAATATTTGCACAATGTCAACCATTTACATTAAATGCCTATAAACTTTGGAGTGTACCTACCCAAATGATATCATATTAATGCAGATTTTGAATGTATTTACCTTATGTTAATGAAAAATTATTTGAATAATTTAGACCGTTTAAAACAATCGGTTGTAAAGGTTGGTTGTTGATTAAACTATGCCTTACATGATTGTATGTAATTGGTCAGGTCTAAAGTCATCAATTTTTAACTCACACAATTGATTGAACATCGAGAAGCCTTTAATGTTGGAGAACTGATGTTAGCAAGATGTCATGTCATTGTCATGGTATGTTAATGTCACAAATAAATTAATGTTGTAGGACAAACAAATTTATAAAAACCATTAGCATTTATATGTAAATTACGAACAAATTTAAAAAACTCAAATGGGCCCTTAATCCCTTTTCTACCATCGCGCTTCCATTCCTCCCTTGAAATATATGTAAAATGAAGCATGCAAACGTCTCATTGATTTTCTCCGTTGCTACCACCATCACCATCACCACTGTCGCTACAGAGACTCAATGGCTCTGGCAGCTGAACTAGTCACCGTGGGACATTATCCATTTTCCTTTCTCCTACACCGCATCTCGACAATGACAACCTGTCACCGCCATCGCCGCTCATGTTACCACATCTGCCCTCACTATCTTTGGTATGTACATACCCAATCAATTTTTATTTTTTATAATCGTTTTTAAAAACCGTTTTCCAATGCACCTGCGTTTTCATTTATTTTAAGAAAAAAGTTTTAAAAAATCTATTTCATCTTGGTCTAAGATATTAAGTGGTGAATGTTTCTAAAAAATTTAATACCTTTGCCACCATATTCTAATATTTCTTGTAAAGTGGTCTTCTCTTGAGATACTTCATTTTTAACCTAAAAATATCATAAATTGACTATCTATTGTATATTCCAATAAATAATTTTCATATTTTATCAAAAAATTATTATATGCATATTAGAATAATTTCAATAAAAGTTTGCATAATAGAAAATTTGTGCGTGTGTTGTGGCCCTTTAAAATCTCTGCACGCACAATATATGCACAATATCAACCACTTACATCAAATGACTATAAAATATAAAGTGTACCTATCCAAATGTATCTTATTAATTAGAGTTCGAATGTGTATAACATATAATCATGAAAAAATTATTTGAATAATTCAGATCGTTTAGATGATCCTCCTAAGCTCCGCTGATCGATTCCTTAGTCTGACAAGATTGGCCTCAAATAAACTAATTTAATGAGAGGTTGTGAAAGTTTCATGTTGATTAAAAACACCCTTAAATGATTGTAAGTAACTGGCCTAAAGTTATTATTTTCAACTCACACAATTGATTGAACGTCGAGAAGCATTTAATGTTGGATAACCAATGTTAGCATAATGTCATGTCATTGTCACGGTATGCTAATGTCATGAGTAAATTAGTGTTGTAGGACAAACAGAGAAATTAGAGCCATTAGTATTTATATGTAAATTGCGAACAAATATAAAATATTCTAATGGACCCTCACTCCCATTTCAACTGTCGCGCTTCTTCTTCCCTCTAAAAACCTATTCCGTCTCATTTTCCATTTCTTTCCCCAAATATGTGTACAAGGAAGCATGCAAAAGTCTCCATGATTTTCTCCACTGGGTGCCACCATCACCACCACCGTCGCTATTGTGACTCAGTGGTTTTGGCACCTGAACCAGTCACCATGGGACTTTATTCAATTTTGTCCTTTTCTTACACTGCACCTCAACAACGATGACCTTTTGACTCCATTGTCACTCCTGTTTCCACCACTGTTATTCCTATCTTAGGTATGTACTTACCCAACCTATCTGAGTTTTTTCTAACCGTTTTGAAAATCCAGTTCCAACCAACCTACATTTTCACTTCTTTTAAGAAAAAGTAAAAAATAAATCTATTTCATCTTGGATTTGGTTGTTATTGGGAGATGTTTCTAAACAATTTAATGCCTTTGCCACCGTCATCTAATCTTGCTTGTAAAGTGGTATTCTCTTGAGGGACTTCATTTTTTCCCTGTAAAATAATATTCATAAATTGACTGACTAATGTATATTCCAATAAATAAATTTCACATTTCTCTAAAAATATTATATGCATATTAGAATAGTTTCAATAAAATTTTGCGTAGTAGAAAATTTGTACACGTGTTGTGACTCCTTTAAAATTAGTGAGCGCACAATATATGCATAATATCAACCGCTTACATTAAATGACTACAAAATTTGGAGTGTACTTTCCCAATTGTATCATATTAATGTAGAGTTTTTGTGTGTTTAAATATTTTAATAAAAAATTATTTGAATAATTTAGACCACTTAGATTATCCTCCTAAAAAGCCGCTCATCTATTCCCTAGTTTGACAAGATCGACCTCAAGTAAAAAAATTAACAAGTGGTTGTAAAGGTTGCATGTTGATTGAAAACTCCCTTACATTATTGTAAGTAATTGGCCTAAAGTCATCATTTTTAACTCACACAATTGATTGAACGTCGAGAAGCATTTAATGGTTGATAACTAATGTTAGCATGATGTCATGTCACTGTCAGAGTATGATAATTTCACAAGTAAATTAATATTGTAGGGAAACCATTGTCTAATCTTGCTTGTAAAGTGGTATTCTCTTGTGGGACTTCATTTTTTTCCAATAAACAATATTAATAAATTGACTGACTATTGTACATTCCAATAATATAAATTTCACATTTTATCAAAAAATGATTATATGCATAATAGTCCAATTTCAATAAAAGTTTGCGTAGTAGAAAATTTGTGCGTGTGTTGTGACCCCTTTAAAATCCGTGACCTTACAATATATGCACGGTGTCAACAACTTACATTAAATGCATATAAAATTTGGAGTGTACCTACCCAAATGTATCATATTAATGTAGATTTTAATGTTTTACCATATTTTAATAAAAAAAATTGGATAATTTAGACCGCTTAGATGATCCTCCTAAAAAGCCCTTTATCTATTCCGTGTTCGGCAAGATCGGCCTCCAATAAAAAATTTAACAAGCGGTTATGAAGGTTGCATGTTGATTAAACAATCCCTTACATTATTGTAAGTAATTGGCATAAAGTTATCATTTTCAACTCACACAATTGATTGAACGTCGAGAAGCATTTAATGTTGGATAACCGATGTTAGCATGATGTCATGTCATTGTCACAGTATGATAATTTCACATGTAAATTAATGTTGTAGGAAATATATAAAAATTAAATCCATTAGTATTTATATGTAAATTACGAACAAAAATAAAAGACTCAAATAGGCCCTCACTCCCATTTCTATCGTCGCGATTCTTCTTCACCCTGAAAACTCATTTTGTCGCATTTTCCATTCCCC
>JAULKJ010062017.1:0-16360 GCA_032355405.1 Rubia balearica
GTGTGTCATTTAAAACAACATCCAATAAGTTAAGTGTGCCACAAATAGAGAAACGGAGGGTGTATACAAATATATATATATATATATATATATTTGTATACACCCTCCATTTCCTAGGGTTATTCTTTAATTTTCTTTTTTGAACCACCTGAGGTTTTGGGACACAGTTTGTTACATTAATGATCAAGTACATCCCAGTCTTTTAAAATTGGGTAAAATGCATTCATACCTCCCCCAAGTTCTTGGGTTTGTGCAAATATACCCTCTAATTTTTCATAAGTGCACATAACCCTTGTCTGACAGTGACAAAAATACTCATACCCCTAAAATCAGACTGAAATGACCAAAATACCCTTATTCTATTTTCAATATAATTTTGGAAAATTTTACCCCGGAGTGGGCTCCGTCGTTTGAAAGTGAACAAAAATTCCAAGGTTATATTAGCACTTATTTTAAATTTTTAGGGCTATATCACCACTTGTTTTAACATTTAAAGGTTATACTAACACTTATGTTTTACACTTATATTACTCCCTCCTCTCCAACTCTATTTGCACTCTTGCTTTTTCAACAGTATTCTCAATCAAAGTTTGAACGCATATTTGTATAGATATATGAAAAATAATGAGAAAAGTGCATTTTAACCCTATATTTTGGTCGAAAGTTCATAAATGACCTTGTAAAATCTAAAAGTGCAAAATTAATCCTGTGTTTTGGTCAAAAGTGTCAATTTAAACCCGAACACCAGATTGTGGCCAAAAATGTTTAAAATTTCTACCCTTTTGTAAAAAATGAAAATTTCAAAAAATATGAAAAAACGACATTACTTCCTAAAAAGTGCTCAAACTCTTCCATAGGTCAACACCGTCGGTCAACAGTGGCCAACATCGGTCAACGCCAATCAACAGTGGTCAATGCAGTCAATAGTGGTCAATGCCGGTCGCTGTCGTCGGACTGCCGCCAGTTGATGATATCCGGGTAGATCAGTACTTTATTAATAAGACAGGGTTATATCAGCACTTTAGTAAAAAAATTAGGTTAAATTTGCACTTATGTAAAGATGATAGGGTTAGATCAACATTATCATAAAAAATTCTTTTTGAGGAAAACCCATAATTTAACTTCATAATTTAATATATCATAAATATACTTATAATTTGTATGTCTTCGATGGGAAGTTAGAAACTTTGGTAAATACTTTCCGAAAGAAATTCATAATTTTGGTAAATAATATCCTTACAAAATGCGATAACTTTGTAATTAAAAATGGACACATATTGCTACTCGAATACTGCTACGGATATAATCAACTTTTCAGTATGAAGACCGAATTTGTACGCCCCATCCGTGCAAGATAAATTAGCATATTTTGACTTTTTGAACTCAAACTAAGTCAAATTCGATCATTAAATTCTTTTATTATATATGCAAGACTATTATCTTGTGAAATGTTGTTGGATTCATCATCACATATATTTTTAAATTATTATTTTTCAGATTTTTTTACACACATGAATAAAGATATTAAAGTAGTTGAAAATTGATTCAGTTGACTTCCAAAAGTCAAAATGTGCTAATTTATCTGGGATTGAAAATTGATTAGAATTTAACATACAAATTATAACTATATTTATCATACATTTAGATCATGAAGTTATACTTTAACAATGGTTAATGAAATATACGTTATTTTTTTAAAAATAAATAAATTATGAAGATTTAATGAGAACATATTTATAAGGAGTTGGCTCTCCTCAAAAAGTTTTTTTTATGATAGTGCTAATGTGGCCCTATCATTTTTAGAGAAGTGCTCATTTAACCCCGTATTTGTTACTAAAGTTTTGATCTAACCATGTCTTATTAATAAAAGTATTGATCTAACCCGACCATCATTTGCTGGTGGCGGCGACCAAAGGTGGTCCGGCGTTGACCACCATTGACCAAAAGCGATCCGGCGTTGACCAGTGGCAAAACTTAGGGGCATAATGGTCATTAAATTTTTAGCTTTAAACCCAAGAATATTTTTGTCTTGTTGTGCTAGGTCAACGCCTGAATTGCTTTAGTCAACATCGTAATAGTGTAATTTGGGCATATCTCCACATTTCTTCAAAACATAGGGTTAGATTCTCACTTTCAATTTTTATCGGGTTATTTCTGTACTTTCACAGTTTAATAGGGTTATTTTTGCACTTTTCTCAATAATATTATTGTGTATGATATCGTTCAATTCTTCGTAACAAGTAGTTTTTAAATATTAACCTTTTATTTTCCATTATTATACGTAAATAAAGATATTAAAAGTCAAACATAACAACGTGATAATGATTATTGTGCAAATAGAGTTGGGACGAAGGGAGTACTTCATATTTTATTATTAACATCCAAATAAAATTACAAAAGAAGTTTGGACAATCAAATTTCAAGAACAAACTTGTCTCTTTGCTAACAAATCAGAATCTACGCATAAAATTAGTATAATACATAAAAGTCATACTAACAACACCCAAATTCGATACCAATGATCGAAATACTACTCTTTCTTGTGTTTCTTTTTCTATCTGTTTAAAGAGTGGAACAACAAAGACATGAGTACTAATGGATAAAAAAAAGTGGGAGCACTAAGCATACCTTTGTAATCAACTGCGGTCGAGTGATATAGATAACTAGCTTTGAGGCAGAAACGAGGATTAAATCAATACATTTGACGTTTATAGAAGGCATTTTGGGTGTGGATAAGGAAGGGGGATTTGGTGAGAGGAAAAAAGTGGACTAGGGCGTAGGAGAGATGGAGTAAAAGAGAGGCTTATGAAGATGAAATGAGGAAAATGGAGGGAAGCACATGTAATATATATGCAAAAAAATACATTACTTTCAACGTCATCCAGAGTAGTACTTTTCAAGTGAGCATCGCCGTTTAAACTGAGAGCGGAGGCTCATTTTTTTCACCGCACAAGATTCCCTATCCCTTAAAACTCGAATTCAACCCTTAAAATTTCAAAATGAAATGAGAATGAATTGGGATTTGGGATTTAGGGTTTGGGAGGAATAAATGGTAAATATACATTTTAAGTTTTTTTTGAGAGGGGTAAATCAATGATCATTTCTTTAAATTTGGGCGACCCTAAATTATTCTTTAAATTTAGGCGATCCTTTCATATCGAATATTGAGATTCAACAAATTTTCACAACATGAGATACATCAAAATTTACAAATCTAGAACTTGCATGTCATCAAGGATAAGCTGCATTTCAATAGATCATTATTAGGTATATCAATTCAAACAGCCATGGTAAACATCATACTTGTCGCAAACAAAAGCAACAGTAATTCTCAACTGCACTGAGTGAGTGGTGCCCTTTGGTGCAGTGAGAAATCATAATCGATGTGAGCCGTCGTCGTCCTCCGTAGATACTTCTCTTTCGAGGATGCGACTCTGAAACTCAAAATCCGAATGTATCCACTACCAACTCAATTTTTCTAACCCCGAGTCAAAACACAAGATCTAACCCTTTAGTCATTGTGTCAGACATCCAGACTCTCCTTTCATTTAATCGTAAATATGTCTTCAGAATTCATTTCCCCTCGGATCAGTTTTTAACAAATGAGCACCCCTATGGTGTGCATGTCTTCCAAGTTTGTCACCGCAGCTAATCTTTACTGCCATTTCTCACCATATTCTCCTTTCACATGCCACCGAAGCTAGACTTTACTGCTGACGTGGCCAAAAATTCGGAAGATCCACATACATGAATCTTTAAGAACAATCAAGGGTTCGCAAACACAAATCTTAGGATTTAAGGTATGGGATCCATAAGAAGAGAATGATCTCAAAATATGTAATTAAATATATATTTTAGTTTAGTTTTTTATGTTGCAATAATATAATTTGGACCTTAAAGTTTTCGAGTCTTTAAAATAAAATGAAATACATTTAATTTTTTAATAATTACATATACATCACAAATATAATGAGTACAAATAGTAATAATAGTTGTTTACATAAAATTTTTGATTAAATGTTTGGTGGAAGTAAGAAAATGTTTGCGACTACAATTTTAGCATTGGGAAAATATGTTTCTAAAATCAAGCATTTCTAAATACGTTATACTGCAGCCGTATTACAATTTGATGTGTGGCTATGATATCCATGCAAAGGCTCGTAGCACTGGAGATGCTCTAATATGGACATTTGGTTGGGACAGAGGTAATATAATGAAGCCCACAATACTAAAAAAATTAAATAAATGAAAAAAAATGGTTTTATGACCCAAATGGCTTCAAACACCAAAAAATATTTTTCCGATATGGAATAATTGTACAACATTTTACTAACTCACTGCGATTATGAAAAGGTATCACAATAGTTACTTGGATGTCGTACGCGAATTCTGAGATCCCAAACCCGTTGAGGGTTTGCCCAGACCTGTTGAACCATTACGAAAATCAATTTGATCCTCAATTCTCTCTGTCAAGTGTCCTACATCAGTATCATCTACCTCTGAAGAATCCAACTCCGAGTTATTTGTTGGATGTAGAACCTCTTCCTCGTGATACTCATAAATACCTTCTACGTTGAAAGTGCTGGAAATGCTCATAGAATCCGGATGAGTCAAAACACAAATATTATCATTTATCTTTTGCAACACCTTAACGGACCATCTTAACAGGGATTAAGTTTGTCGTAAGTACCAATTGTGAACCTCTCATTGCGTAAGAAAAGCATCACGTCATCACCCTCCTTAAAAACCTTGAACTTCTTGTGCCTGTTAGCAGCCTCATTTTTCTTCTTCTCAATAGCCTCCAATCGCACCTTGACGGGCTCTCCTGGTCTCTTGAACTCTTCATTCATATTTTTAGCCGACCTACTAACTCCAAGAGCCCTCGGCAACTCGACCAAATCAGCCACATGTTGTGGAACAACAATATAAACGAAAGAAATCAAAGATTTTCCCCTAGCTGAATGTACTGCATTGTTATAAGCAAATTCGACCTAGAGTAAGGTCAAATCCCAGTGCTTTGGTTCATCACCACAAACACTGCAATCATACTTCAAAAATCCTTATCAGTCACCTTAATCTACCCATCAGTTTGGGGATGTGTTATCGAGCCTCTGTTCAAAGAAGTACCAAACATCCGCCAAGAGTAACCCAAAAATGGCTAAGGAAATTTGTATCCCCGTTTAAAGTAATAGAACTGGAAACCCCATGAAGATTAATAACCTTTTTTTAAAACAACTTTGCAATATTAGACGCATCAACATTCTTCTTGCATTTAATGAAATGTGACATCATGGAAAACCTATCCACCACTGCGATCACAGAATCCATGCCACGTTGTGTATGAGTCAATCCTAACCCACCTCCCCTCCGTGTCATTAAACTCAAGGAGAGTACGCTTAAAGATCAAAGATGGAAATCTATATTGTTGCTCCCGTTCCTACTACTATATTACCTATGGGGTAGATAGTGGCAAGACCGGTATCATCCACAGAGATGCTAAGAATCTAAAAGTCAACTACACACAGCCGCAATCGGGTCGTCAATCCGATCACGTGTCAGGAATAGCTAATGTTGCAAAAAAGTTTTTACCAGGGCGGGGGGTTTTTCTAACAACTACATTCATGCAAGAACATAATAGAATAATACTATATATCCTGAACACTTGGGGAATATTTGTGTAACATGACATGTAGTATATTTCGATCCTAGAGTCCATCACATTCAAGTCATACAAATCTACCCTAATTCTTATGCCATGTAATATGGTCGATAGTCAAAACTTCCTCATACCTATGGAAATGGTTGTTATTGTAATCTTTAATTGGCATCGCCTCCATACTTAGGGGAGTTTAATAATGGCCCTGCCTGCTGTGTAGATCTGATTCTCTCCCTTACTATAATGTTTCAGGATTTCCACTACGAATGCTTCTTCCCATTCCTAAGAGGCAAAGGGATATGCACCTTATCATTGACACTAATGTTGCGAAATACGCTAAGCCTAGTTTGCTACTATGCTATCTCTATCTGCAACCCTTATGGGAAAAATTTCCAAGTAAATTAGTTTTATAGTTGTCAGAACATTGACTCGGCCACCCAGATGCATTCACTCATACAGTCTTGGACTATTGCTACCCCTCTTACTACTAAGTTTCACTCCCCGGGGGATATCAATAAATGCAGGTGTATACAAACATGGTATAAAAATCATTCAATCAATAAGAATGTAAAGAACATACCAACATAATGTTTCATAAGCATAAAAATGATAGATAGATCTATAATCTCAAAAATAACTACCAAATCATGAATACAATTGTAGATCCGCAAGCTGAACCACTACTCTCTAAGCATTGAACCCAAATATTTCATTGGATTCAATGCCTTTGGGCCGAAAAAATAGAAAGAAAGAAAATAGAATGAAGGGTTATTTCTTTTCTCTCCCTACCTAATCTTATGAGAATAATAAATAACTTTCAAAACTTAAAACCTAGTACAAATAGGCTCCTAATTATATTTGTAAGATATTGAGCCTTGGAAAAGGCCAAAAAAATGACTAGAAAACCAAGTTCCCATCGGCATGAGCCTTGTTGGCTTGGTCTGGCACGACATGTGTTCTTTGGTGGGGTTGTGCTGGCTTGGCTTGGCACAACCCACGTTTGTTGGCATGTACCACCGGTTGAGTATTGAACTTTGTTATTATGATGAGAGTGTTTGCACCGTCCATCACAGGCCACAGGCTCGAAGTTCCTTCTCGATCAGTTGAATGGTGCGGACCGTGTTATTCTACCCAGGCTATTACTAGGGTGCATGATTTTCCATTCTGAACGACACTAGCTCGTAAATCCTTGCTTGCTGTTGGTTGGTATTTGATTTCTTCAAGGCTGATGGCGTAGATTGTGTGCAAACTTGTGGACAGTTGGCTAGTGTTTGGATGCTTAATTTGGAGCAGCACGGGTGGTGCAAAATGGCATGGCCCATTCCTATACTTAGCCACACGAGGCCTCTCTACTGGCATGAGGCATGCTGATCCTTGTGTTCCATGGTAGAGAGACTTGGTACCATCGTGTTAGATGGCACGAGCCGTGCTATAAGGGGTGGCTGTGCTGGTTCTTTCTTTGTCGCTCTTCGATTCTTTCTTCGTCTCAGTTTTCTTCCATCTATTACCATATTTTGACTCATTGACTTCTATCTACTACCATCCTTGTAAATGACCTTCTACTAACTACTACCATCGTTGCAGATGGATTTCTACAAAAATATGCCAAAGTGCTTGTGAGCAACCTACTAATAAATTCAAAAAAGAAGATCTAGGTGGTCGTGAGGACATAGATCCAATTAAGTCTACAAAACTTGGGATTTAGATAAGAAAACCAACACTAGTTATCTAAAACCTTAGTAATGTAAACCTAACTAAAAATAGAAATTAACAACCAATGACATAATAGCAAATGTGTCAAATGTGTTAGTTAACGTATGCATTTTGGTGCTAATCAATTTCACCAGTGAAGAAAACAACAAAGAGGGGCAAGGGCCTGAAAATGGGGGCACACACCCAAAAGGATAAGACCAATGATGGCCCTCCATTGCCAACCTTTGACAAACATCCCTTCTTCACTGAGGAAAATGAGAAGTGATTTCAAATTGTAAGTAACAGTATGGTGAAGGAGGTGAGGGATAATGCGGGCCGAAGAATGGAACGTCACTACTTGGATGTTTTTCTTGAAACCTTTGAACCTTCGAGAATGAAAAGGTTGATATGCCTCGACAAGCTTACGTGCGAAATGGAGGTCAATGATTCTATGTGACTTCACTTGGCTTACCAACACCAACTACCACACAAAAGTCAATGGGGGTGAACATGGTTTTGATGCCAGCCTTGATCAACTAGGAAATTTGGTGCAAAGTTGGTGGAGATAATTAGATAGGGGTTTTGCAAATGCGGCTGTACTACAGGGTTTCGTGGTCTCCAAGGGCCAATGAGAATGATCCGGCAAGGGACATCGATCCCAATGGTATGGTTGAGAAGTACTTCAAAATTGAAGTAGGTAATGGGCTCATCAAGCCGAGGGCTATCAAGAAGGATGCCCTTAACCCTTAAGAGAGGATGATTTACAACATCATTGTCCTAATTGTAATCCCGGTCGGACATTTTTCCATGTGCACTATAAATTGGAATATCCTGTACTACCACATTACAGAGAAGAAGATAGCCGACCTCGGTTACACCATCATCCAGGAGATGCAAACAGTGGCTCTTACCTCAAAGAATTTAACCCTTTCTTATGGAAAGAGCATCACTGCCCCAATCAAGTAGCATCAAATTAAGAACTGATCAACAATGAAAATCTAGCCAAGATACTATGATGGGAACTACTTTGGCCAGAAGTACTGGTATTGGGGAATGGTTCGTGGATTGATCGCATCATCCCCAAGGCCAATCTTGATGTGCCTCCTACGCTCGGGGCTGAGGGTACTCCATCAACAGCCTCAGTAACGTATCCTAATCCCGCCACTCCTTCCCCATGCTCGGGTATGAAATATAATTTGGTTTTTGTTTATTCCTGATGTTTAATATTTAAAATTCTTAAATTATAATTAAATTTAAATTTATTTTCCCAAAAGGACTAAATCGCATAGCATTGACATCCTCCTGAAAGACATGGTCCACACTAAGGCACTGACTTAGTGTACAACTCAAATTGTATGCCAGATGATAGCCGAGTTGGCAAACTTGATGGAAACGTTGGCCGGTGTTATCAATATACCTCGTGTCGATCCCCAGATGGCTTGATAGTGGCCTAGGGCACCTCCTGCTGAAGCAGAGTGGTCCGAGGATGACAAGGGTGGACCGAGTAGCGATGCTGATGAAATATACTTTAGCAGTGGCGAAACCGAGTCTTCAAGGGATGGGCCCAAACTTGAGAAAAAGGAAGACTACGACAATATCTTATCCGTAGAAGATCTCAACATTCCCGTGTCCCCCGAATGAGTTTTATGTCTTATATTCATAATTGTTTCTTAGGATTGTATTGGGATTCTGTAAACTTGGTCCAATTTGTGACGTTGCAAGATAGTTTGTAGATTTTATGTTAGTATTTATTTTTAATAATTTTGATGGTTTTAATGATTTCATGTTCTATGGTTTTATTTAATTGCAAAAGTATATGTTTGGCGGTTGTGAACTTGGAATGAGAACTTTAGATGGATCATTCCTTGTTCCGGCTTAATTGGTTTTAGCAGGGATGATTTTTTTGGTAAGTTGTGCCTATGTGACATTGCACCTTATTAGCACATTATAAGGCCGGTGAGTCCGAGAAGTTATGAACTAGGAGTTGACATCACATGAATTAATTGATTTAAGCTGATTTAGGCATTTTTTTACCGAGGGATAGGTGCAATCTTGTCGTGCCTAATTCGCTCCTACCAAATTATTCACCGATTTTTTGGGCAATGTCGACAACTCTTTTTTCACAAAAATTTCTTTAAGTTTAATTGCCACGAGCTGTACTTTGCAACGTTCTAGATGACGTGTTGTGTTAACCAATTTTTCAACCCACATGTGTGCAATATCGTTTAATAAGTTTCCCTGCCCAATCATAGTTTCATTTTTGCGATATAATGGATAAACAATTGATTTACCAATTACATTAAATAATGAACAATCCCATAAACATTCAACAAGGTTAGTGAAAATGTTGTCTAGATCCAATCTATGTCTTCTTCTTCCACTTCTTCGATTTTGTGTTCCTCTAAATCTACATGCCTTCTTCATGGTCTCTCCTCTATGCCTAACATTACTGGTGCTGGGTGGAGTGTATGGAATAATGACGGACAATGAAGATAGACAAACATCTCCCACAAATTGACTTTTCTTGTGAATTACCATTGATTTTCTAGAATCACAAGGATTGGACACATAAAATTGTGTGTGCCATGTGAAGCAAGGATGTAAGGATTTCCTGGAGAACGTGTCCTGCTCAAATTGACAACCGTACAGCCTAGCTCATCGACCTATACACAAGAATTGTTATCAACCCATTTTCATTTGAAAAATGGGACCCTAAAACTTATGTAGACGAGTTCCCATATCTCCTCAATCATTCCATAGTAAGACATGTTCCCACACAAGAGATTTTTATCCTTCGCGCCACTTATGTTTAAAGCTTCCTCAACTAGGCTAATGCCACTATTTTGTGTAGTGGTGTTTGTGTCCCATTTAAGGGTTGAGAAAATAAACCTTTTGACGTCATAGCCCGTGAAGGAAATTGCAATTCTAGAAGGCATGAAGGCTAACCAATTCAAGGTCTCACTATGACTGTCTTCATCTATTGTTTAGTGAAACAAATCAAATAAATTGTGATTGTGTTCTGCTAGTACTTTCTTCTGTGACCAACCAGGGTGTTGCTCTTTGATGGTGGCCATGTGCATACTAATGTACGGGTGAACCACATCTGAATTTTGCAAAAAATTATAAGTGTTCTTTCATTAACTAGTTTGGGGTTAGTACCCTAGAAGTTCCTTTTCGTAAACCTTTGCCACCCACTTTGTCAGCATGGTGCGATTTTGGTACTCCAACCAACTCTTCATTATTTAAGAATTCCATGCAGTATTCTATCACTTCCTTGGTCACATACATCTGGGAAATACTAGCACGAGTGATATTCATTTTTAAATTAACCCTGAATATCTACATATACCTCTCAAAGAGATACATCCATCAAAGATAAACAGGACTGCATATAAATATCTCCCGTAGAATGGGAACCAACAATTCCACCATGATGTCAATGAATGAAGGATGAAATTATATCTTTAACTCGCACAACACAGTTAATATTTCCTTATGAAGTTCTTCCAATTTCCTATGCCTAATGTTTTTACAAAAAAATTCTTTGAAGAATTGACACAACCGGGTAATGCACTTTCTGACATGAGTTGGAAAAATGGATCTGATCAAAACCAGGATAAATTCTTGAATCAAACAATGTGAATTTTACAATTTGATACTTCCTAATATCAATACCTCATTGAATGCTAGATTGCTAACCCTAGAAGAGTATTCCATCAAGAAAACCGTACCTTTGAGGCTGGAACATATCTACTCTTTCTTAACTTTAAAAAGTGTGTAACAAGCACCGGGAAAGTACGTCTTGGATCCTTGATCCTCCTGGGGCAAAAATCAGGTCTGATTCAAACTTCAAGCATATATTTCATTGACTTCACTCCATCCTCTGTCTTATCTAGGGTATTCATCAAAGTACCAACAAAACTATCTTATACATTATTTTCAATATGCATCATGTCCAAAGAGTGTCATGTCAAGGGTATCCCAACACCGTAGTTCAAAAAAATGGTGCACTTCTTCCAACTACTTACAAACTTTAGTTTCCTCTTCCTCTTGCCAAATCATTTCAAATATTATGCAACATGTTCGAGATTAATACACCTGTTAATAAGTCAAAAGGGAGCACCAACTCTACCTTACCATTAAGTTCAGCACGTTGATTCCTCTGTCGATGACTTGTTGGAAACCATCTCTGGTGCCCAAGATACACTTTCTTACTTCCATGCCTCAACTAACAATAATTTTTTCATTTCAAACGAATAGGGCACACTTTGTGACCTTTAACCGAATAGTCAGACAAGGTTCCATGTTCAGGGAAGTCATTAACGATGTAAAACAACATGGCTCTAAAATAAAACAACTCCCTATGAAATCCATCATACATCCTCATTCTAGGATCCCACACTGTCATTCCTTGAGGGGGATAGGTACACATCGATATTGTTCCCCGGTTGCTTAGGACCGGAGATCATTAGAGACAACATAATGTACTTCCTTTTCATGTAGAACCATGAGGGCAAGTTGCAAATCAATACCATTACTAGCCACAATCTTTGATTACTTTTCATATTACCAAACAGGTTTATTCCATCCATGCACAACCAAGCCTCAAGTTACATGTCTCATTCCCAAATATGGGAAATGCCACATCTATCTTTTTCCACTGATCAACAATGACCAAATGACTTATAACTTCAAGATCAACCACTTTCTGATCTCCATGCCAACTCAAATTCATTGCATCCTCAAGATTGTCAAGCAATCTTTTCAATTGAGTATTATTATGTAGATACCAAACAAACTTTACAGGAACCTTCTTCATTTGCTGATTTCCAATTTCTCCATCAACGTTCACCTTCATCAATTTGATATATGGAGTAGAGCCTTTAGGGCATTTCTCTACATTCAAGTGATCTTACCTATACAAGATGCAATTGCTACAGCAAGAATGTATCTTTTAGTAATCCAAGGGTAACAGATATAGTACCTTATTTTCCTCATATTCTATTTCCGGTATTCTATTGCCAAGCGCAAGCATTTCTTTCAACACTTTCAAGAAACTGGATAACCCAACATCACTATAGGAATATTTAGCTTTCACATTCATTAATTGCATTGCTGGCTTCAATACTGTCATTCTTTCAGGGCATCCATTGTATAGTAATGTCTCACTATGCCCATGAAAGTCTGAAAGTCTTTCAGGATTGCCACTATAGTTCTTGACAATCTCCGCAACTAACTCATCCATCCTATCATCCTTCTCGGCCTCTACTTATTTTTTAGTATGCTCATCCATGTACTCCCAATGCCCAAAATAAATTTTGTATGTTGGATAAAAACTATAAATATATATATATATGTAATCCTTCACACCAATTGCATTTTCATGAATAGCAGTGTTCTAGAACTTCTTGCAAGAACAATACACATATAACGTATTTTCCTTCACGGCATTTTTGAATGCATATTTAATGAAGTCAGCTAGATAAGATTGATTCTCCTCACTTGTTCGATATTCATCAAAACAATGAGTTTTATCCATAGACATTCCTACATTAAAAATATAAGTACACATTGTTTACGATCCTATCTTAATTAGCAGCAAATGCATATACTTTCATATTCATTTGAGCAACACACACACACACACATATAGATACATTTCTGTGTCAATGAAAACCTTCATTATCATGTTCCCATATACATATAACATCAACCAAATATAATTATGCACTACCTACATTGAAAAAATCCATAGTTAAACACATTCCCTCATATAATTATGCACTAACTACTTGAGTAGCGATTTATAGCACAACCCATAACCCTATTACCATCCTAAAAAAAGGAGGAATTGGATTTTGTAGAACCACCTTAGAATGTAAAAGAAATTTCAAGGAATTATGATTGAATTTGGTCAAAGGACAAAGAATACTTACCGAAACCCAAAAGATGCAATTTCACTCCTTAATGTCACTAGATATTTGGTCAAACAGACTAGTAGTGTGATGTCGGTAATCTCATGAATGACTAATACTCCTTGGACCGACACATGTTGCTAACGTCACACCTATGTCGCACAATCTATATACTTTTATTTAGAAGAGCTTTTACCTAGGCTACCATAAAACCAAGGTAAAAACCTATTGTTTACCTCCATTTTTTAGATCCGAGGTAAATATTATTTTTTACTTCGAAAGAAAAGAACAGAGGTGAAAGAACTTCTTACCTTGGTTATTTGACATAAGGACAAAACGTGAGGTAAAGGGGGCAAAGTAATAGGTGTATTTCTTGTAATGCTGTGTTCTTCTTAGATCTTTGATCATTCTTGTTTACTCGAGGATGAGTAAAGCTTTAAGTGTGGGGGATTTGACGAGATGTCAGAAGCATGTGTTTCCTAATGTATTTAGCACATATTTTATTAGCTTTTGTAAGGTTGAGTGCTAGGTTTAAGTAGAGTTAGATTACAAGGGGTTCAGATAGCCATTATTGGTTTTCTTATCTAAATCTCTCATTTTGTATAATATTTAGATATAATGGATACTATGTCCTTATGACCATCTAAATTATATCTTGTGACCTTGTTTGTAGATCGCTAGTAAGCAGTTTGGAGTAGATTAGTGAAGGTTATTGGCAATAATGGTATAGGATAGTTAAGTTTCATTCACAAGTATGGTTGTAGACTGAAGGCCATGTGCTTAATCATGGTAGTAGGTGAGATGCGGTGAAGAAAGAGAGTCAAATTATGAAAACAATATAACACTGGCATGATCCGTGCCTTTTTGTAATCTGCTCCTAGAAACATGTGTTAACCAATGCATTTAGAACACTTATTAGAATTTTTGTATGGTTTATTGCTTGGTTTAGTTACTTTTACATCACATGGGTTTAAATAGTCTTTTTTGGTTTTCTTGCTTAAATATCTCATTTTATAGATCTATTTAGACCAAATGGATGCTATGTCCTTATAATCATCTAGGTCCTATTTTGTGAGCTTCCTTATCGATCGCTCGATAGTACTTCGGAGTAGAAGTCCATTCAATAGAATGGTGGTACACATTTGAAGCAATTCGCAAGGATGGTAGTAGACTAACAACCAAGCCCTCAATCATATTAGAAGGTGGAAATGCACCAAAGAGAAAAGAGGTGAAGCCTAGAAAAGTTTGAATACTGGCACGACCGTGCATTTCTACACGGAACGTGTCGGGAAATATTCTAGTGCGGCTAAGTAAGGGCGCAGGCCGTATGTTTTTGTACACTCTCTACCATTTTGCTAGTTCGTTCGGCTAACAATAGGCACATGTTCTGTCCTTTTGCACGACCCATACAGCTCGAAAAACAAGGCTTGAAGATCCTGCCAATAGACTACAATGATTCGTTTGACAGCTACATCAGAAAAAGGAAATGCTTTGTCCAGTCTGAAGCTCGCACTATTTACATGGGCTTCTCTATTCAGAAAGTCTTATGACCCTTTAAGCCATATCCCGCATAGATATGCGCGGTTGTGCCTCTCGAAAGGCTAGGAAACCCTATCGAGCCACCGACCTGTGTGTTATTTCACAGGCCATGTGCTATTGCACAGCCCATTCCACCGCTCAGCATAGGGTTTCAGTAGATTTTGGGCCCTGTTAGGACCATTTCCTACCAACTAAATAAAGAATATATATATCTCTTGAGGTTTAGAAAAGTTAAAAATAGAAACATTAGTTGTAATTTCTATTCTCCTAGTTTCTAACAGTAAGTATAGAGAGAAAAAAACTTAACCCTCTCTCCTTTTGATCTTCCTAGTTTTTCCCAAGGGCATTGAATTCATGGTAAAATTAGTTTAAATGCTTGGGGAGTAGTAAATGTTCTTGGGATCCAATTTGTATTCATGACTTGGTAGAGATTCTGTGAGATTTTAGATTACCCTATCTTATATTTGTGTGAATATTATACTTAATTTTCTTTTTACATTCTAGAAATGATGCATGCTAATTTTACTCTTTGATACACCATTGTGAGATTTAACATGAATCACGCTAGTCTTGTTGCCCTTGGGAGTGTCCGGTTAGGATATGCAGGATCACAAGTCCTGGAAAAAGAAGTGTAGAAACATAGGCCGTGGGCATCAAATCAACATGAGTGTATGCGTAATTTAGACTATTTTAGAACCTCGATTGATAAGCATAACATTTTTAGCAGCTAGGTTTGTAGTTTAGCGACCTTTATCTCTTCATCCCTAGAGTCATCACAAGATGCTGATCCTTTCCCATCTAAAGGCCTAGGGAGAATTGTTCAAAGTGAAGGCACATGAAGTAATTATTTAAGGAAAAGAGGAGCGCATAATAGTTGGATTGTTAGACAAACTTTCTTCTTTCCAAGGTGGGAGCAGCATATTAATTCTTATTTTTGATCTCCCAGGGCTCCACTGATTAGCAGAACTCTTGTGGTTTATTAGTGACCCCGTATAGTGCAGATCAAATTTTGGCGCCATTTTCGGGAATTCTAATTTAAAGATCTGATTGTTAACTTGCATTACTAATTGGTAGAGTAGTTACTGTTGTTTTTATTTTGTAGCCTTAGCTGGTTATTGTGTTGAGATTTTTGATAGTTATTATGGTTACTTCTAATCTATTTCCTAGTGTTTTCTCTTGGGTCGATAGTGTCTAGTTTCCTGTTTATGGTACATACCTATACCACGGACCTGAGAATTTTACACTATTTATCGGAAAGTGCAGGTGGTCAGAGAAGAAGAGAAAGAAAAACTAGAGGAGAGATTCCACAAAGACCGGCTATTTTTTTTAAACAATTTGTTGAGATGACAGAGTAAAATTGGACACTTAGGAAGTTAACGGCTTCAAATTTGAGAATCAACACATGATGTGGAAATATGATCAAGTAAGATGGTCGTCGTTCACCGTACTGTATCTCTTCCTGCAAAATAAATCCTAGAGGTAAACACTCTAATGTTCAAGTAAGTATTTTCCTTAGATAATTAGAATTTCTCAGTTTAGCCCTACTTACCCGAACCAG
>JAULKJ010062121.1:0-16359 GCA_032355405.1 Rubia balearica
ATTTTCATTGTTATATCTTTAATGGCTGATCTAACGTAGAGTGTGAAATTTTTTAGGGTTAAATACTTTTATACCCTACCTTTAGGCTGAAAGTGTCAGTATAACCCCGTAAAATTAGAAAGTGTCAAACTAACTCTATCTTTATGATGAATTGTGCCGATCTAACCTTCCTACCATATTCAGGTGTTGACTAAAAAACCTCACAATTGACCGGAAGTAAAAAAGAAAACTTTACTCTCAGACATTTCAGGTCAAGTTTTTTACCATTTTTACCCCTTCCTATTATACTAAATATTTTACAAAAAATATAGACCACAAATCCAGCCACGTCTATAGCAAGAAGATCGTTAGATTTTTGCTGTAACAAAATCATTGTCAACTCCCACAAACGCCCAACATACCTATAGTTGTTACCGGAAACTCCCGTTCGATTTTGACAAGTTCCCCCAACGACTTTCATCCACGCATCACCAAAGCGAACAATGACGTCAAATAGATCTATGCCAAAACTGACAGCTCTGCCATCTGCATCTCCGCTGTTACACTGACGCCATATCAAAAGGCATCCTCCTCCACCAATTCTAGCCAAATCACCACCAGAGCAAGTGTCTTAACTACAAACCATCATTGTTGGGCGTCGACGGGGTGGGGAGAATAAGGTTTCGTACTAGCTACGGGAAGAAGAGGGGAAAACGATTGGGGGATTAATATGAATGAGGGCAATTGTATCTTTTCAATTTTTTAGCATGGGTAAAAGCATTGTTTTCTCAAAATTCTACCAATTCCGGCGTTGAAAATCAGAGTCAACGGACCTCAGCGTTATTTTGGCACTTGTTTCATAAAGTTAGCGTTATTTTGACACTTTTTTTAAATTTTACATGGTTAATTGACACTTTTGGCCTAAAGTGAGAGTTATTTTGGCACTTTACTCAATTTTTTATTTACAATCTGGTGGCCAAATTTCCCCCTATAATATAGCATACTGGTAGCTCTTTCCGGGAGGACATGGGCATGGGGGTACTGCTTCATTTTATTTTTTTATTTTCTATTTTTTTCGGGTGGGGGCACTTAATTTTGCACTTCTTTAATTTCTCATGTTTTTCCGCCATTTCTTTTGCTTTATTTTTCTTTTCATTTTACTTTAACAAGGGCTCGTGATTAAAAGGATTTTTTGATTTAATTACCAAGTGAAATTATCTTCGTCAATGTTTATATTTTGAACAGCCTGTAGTCCGATGAAATTGATTGACTTCAAATTTGATATCCAAAAATATGGTTGGGAGATATCCAAGTCAAGGTCATTAAATCCATGGACTTTTGACGATACTGTTTTTTATCTAAGAATTTAAATCAAATTTTAAAACTTTGGTCCATTGAGTGTTTAGGCCAATTTTATTGTTCATTCGATTTAATTGGTCTTTTTAATCTTTTGGGGGCGGGGTCAGAGATAATTCTACTCATTCTAAGTGGTTTCCATACACCGATGAAAAATATTTTTTTGGCAATTAAAAGGACTGGTTTTAGTCTCCTAGTTTTAGGGGAAATGGTCTTAGCAGGTTAAATGGAGACGAATTGGACCTTTAGTTAGGGAGCTTCATTAATTTTATTTTCATTTCCTTAGATGTTTCATCAGAGGTGTGGATGGAACATTTTGTGCGCTTCTATTTGATACTTCATTGTATTTGCTCCTGATGATAGTCTCGAGTCGTACTTATGTGACTACACTACGACTTCACAATGATAACCACTCATACTTGATTTTCCCTTTTCTTTGCTACATGGGCCTTTGCTTAGTATTTTATTATTCATTAGTGCCTCTGTGTATCTCTCTTTTAGCCATTTGATGTCTTAGATTCGAATTGTACTATCTACTTAGCGCCTCAAATGTAAGCCTTCGGGCACCACTTAATGTAAGCCTTCGGCCATCACTTGATGTAAGCCTTCGGCCAGCACTTGATTTAAGCCATTTTTGGCAACACTTGATTTTTAAAAGAAAAGGGGAAAAACAAGAAATAAACTTGACATTTTTCTATCACAAGTTGCATGCTTACTCAAAAGATATGCCAACCGCACAAATCTGATTGGAAATCTCTAACACGTACCAAGTTGGACAACCGAAATAAATCATTCCAAATGCAACTTATAACCAAAACAAACTAATCAAATTAGGCTTATTCATCCAAACCAAACGGAGTCTACAAATTTACTACTACCTCAGTCCCGGCCATTTCTGCAGAGAGAGAAATGACTGAGACTTTTTTTCAAGAGAGAAATTTCCTATACTACTCTTCCCCTATGCATGAACAACAACCCCTCCATCGCTTGCACCGTCAGTTTCTTCAACCACCCAGCCACAAATCAATCAACTTTCTTTGAATCTGTAATTGAACGACTTTACCTTGACGGGAGGAAATTGGTCGAACGTGGATGCTAGACAACCTCTGCAACTCGAGGAGCCTGCGATTGACACGACGAATATCTGGCATGGTGAGGTCGACAAAGGTGTGGCACAGATCCGTCGTGATAAGGTTGACAGAGGCACAGTCGATGGAGTTAATGGAGAGACGTGATCGACGAGATCGTGGTCGATGTGGTGGAGACAGAGGCCCGGTCAATGGTGGCAGAGAGGGTGAGAGAGAAAGATGGGGGAGGAGGAGTTCTATGCAATCTAGTGAGAGGTTGGGCGGGAGTATGTTAGGTTTTATGAGTATTTTTTGGTTATTTCAAGGGTACTTTTGCCTTATAACATATACCCCCCCCCGCCACATTACTTAATTTGACTTTTTGTAATCAAACTTAGCCAATTTCAACCATTAAATTCTACAATTGTATATGTAAAACTATTATCATGTTATATGTTATTGGATTCATCGTAACACATATTTTTAAGTTATTATTTTTTCAGGATTTTTTTCACATATAACTAAAGATCTTAATATTTAATCATATATGCAGTTGACTCCCAAAAGTAAAATTGGGCAATATGAAGTGGGGCGGAGGGAGTTGGAAATTTCTAAATATGGGAAGTGTGCAAATTTGATTGGGACACCTGAAAAAGTAAACTGTACAAAAATGGCGTGGACGGAGGGATTACGTTATCTCGGAAGGGATCACCAAAAGCCAGTATTAAAATGACTTTTAACTCAATGTTTTCCTAAAGCAACTTGGAATGTTGATCGTAAGCCAAAGCGGTTTTACCAGATAAATGATCGCCAGAAAACCTAACTTGGAAGAGACTCTCAGGTCCAGATGTCATAACAAAAACAATATCAACTTTCTAAAATCACCATTTTACTACATTATCAATCAGAAAAACCTAAAAACTACAAAAGAAAATAAAACTAGTATAAAGAAATAAATCAAAATAAAAAAAAACTAAAAAAACCAAAACCACCCAAAATCTTTCGTTGCCACCATGGATAGTGCCTCATCCCAAAAAAGGCTAATGAATGAGAAATTCAAGAGTTTTGAGTTTGTGTATGGAAAACTTAACGGATTTTTCATGAATTGGGAATTCCAAGAGTTAGATACATGAATTGGAAAACTTTTGAGTTGCACTTGAACTCTTATAAATAAAGGGAGATATAGGGAGTTTAGGTGTGAGTTTTTAGACATCTTTTCTGGTCTTGAAATCACCCTTCTGTATCTGTAATTTGGATCGTGGGGTCTTGCATGACATAATTATTAACAACTTTAATCTTTCTGACCCATTCGGGTAATAAGATTAATTTGTTTTTGTTCGTGGAGGTAGCCAACATGTTTGATGAGCCACGTTAAAAATATTGTTCTACTTATTGCTTTCTTTCTCTGTCATCTTTAGCTACGCAAGGGGATTAATTTTTCCAACAAGTAGTATCAAAACTAATGGTTTGTTGAAGCTTTCGTTTCAAGATCGGGAGAAAGGAAGAAGAATAAAAATCTAAGCTTGGGTGATTTGTTGGAAAGTTTGGAGAAGACGTCTATTTTTGCCACCATTATTGGGATTCTCAAGCTGTTGTGTTTGACAAGTTCTTTCCTGGTTGAACTTGCTCAACTCTGGTTATCTGTTATATCATCTGCTTCAAAAGACCTTTCTCAGTTGAACTTGGTGAGATCTGATGTATGATTAATCATTTCCTAGTTGGATTTATTCTGATTAGTGGTATCTGGGTACCTTTGGTACTTCTGTCTGACATTTATTTCGTGCATTTGTAGCGGTCTGGTACATCTGGCATGGCCGCCGTGCATCCTGGAACTGACATTGTGCATCTGGCACATATGGCATGATCACTGTGCATCTGGTATGTCTAAAACAATTGTTGTGCATCGCACATGTGCATCTAGATCTTGTTCGATTTTAGGGATTTTGAATCAATTGGAATTGTTGGGTATATCTTTAAATCCAAAAAATTTAATGAATGAGAAATTAAAGAGTTTTGAGTTTATGTATGGGCAACTGAAGGGATTATTCGTGAATTGAGAATTCTAAGAGTTAGATACATGAATGGGAAGACTTTTGAGCTGCATTTGAACTCTTATAAATATAGGGAGAGTTAGGGAGTTTAGGTGAGAGTTTTTCAAACATATGTTCTAGTCTTAAAATCACCCTTTTGTATCTGTAATCAGGGTCGGGCGGTCCTGTGTGGTGTAGTTCCTGACAATTGTACATAGTCCGACTCATATGAGTAATAAGATTAATCTGTTTTAGTTCGTGGAGGTAGCCAACATGTTTGGTGAGCCACGTTAAATTTGTGTTCTGTTTCTTATTTTCTTTATCTGTCATCTTGAGCTGCGCAAGGGGATTAATTTTCCCAACAGAGATTTCCCTTCCGAAGGAAAGCTTTTTTTCGTCAAATAGAAAAGGCTTGTGTTTTACCTGTTTAACTCTCAGGTTTCAATTTTTTTATACCGAGGGCTTTATTTCTTGGATTGCACCTTTTTAACACACAATTTAATAGTTCCTAAAGTAAATGTAAAATTTTAATTAATTGATTATATATTTTCAAAATAATGGTATATATTTTGCAAAACTAATCATTAGTTTTAAAAAATTGAAAAGTAATAATCACACATAAGGGTAATGATGGATTTAGTTGGTGTTGCAATGTCAATTAAATTCTTTTCTAACCTACTTTAGGATGACAGTGTCAATCTAAACTTGTAAAATCATAAAGTGACAAGCTAACCCAAACTTTATGATGAATTGTGCCAATACAACCTTCCGGCCACATTTCGGCTTTGACTCACCTCTTTGGCCGTTGATCGGACAAGAAAAAACATATTTGCCCTCATGCATTTTAGCTTAATTTTTCTTCAAATTTTATCCCTCTTGTTGTCGCTAACAACCACCTCCCGCCGCCAACCACCACCACCCTCCCCTACTACCACCTCTGCCACCACCACTCGCCAAACCCTCCACCACCATCCACCTGCCACCCTCTCCCGCCGCCAGCCGCCACCACCCACCACCAGCAGCAAAACCCTCCCCCACCACCAACCATCAAACCCTTCCCCACCACCTCCGCCAAACCCTCACTCCACCGCCATCGGCAAACCTTCACTGCCACTTATCCTTTCGATTCTCCATCACCTTCCGGCACTACACCCTCTGCCACCATTACTTCTACCGCCGCCGCTCCACCTAGCCTCTTCGGCAAGGTGGCGTAAACCTTCTAATACACAATGAGAAAAACCCAACCCGGATGACAATGGCTGTAACACTAAAAAAAACCTTCCAACCCAACCCCGATGACAGTGGTTGTAACGCTCAAAAAACCATTCCAACCTGACCTGCCGCCAAACTCTGATTGTAAAGAACACCAGTGGCGGCGCCGCCGGTGGCCGCGCAGTGTATATTCTCTTGGGCTCGAAGTTCGCGACACTCCTGATGAATATGTTTCCACCGTATGAAGCCTCTCGTCGTGATCCCTTGAACTGCGTCTGATCTGCAAAACAATGCCCCCGGTATCCAGGGGGGTAAACACTCTGATGCTTAAGTTAGTATAAGCACTGCCATAAGTGTATATTCAATGAATAAAGGCTTACCAGGCCTGTCTATTTATACTGATGGAGAGTCTGATCTCTAAGGGGATTAGAACTTCTTTCCTTGTTTGATAAGTATAGTAATTCGAGTACAATTGGTAACTCGAAGCAGCTTCCTTGTAGGAACCAATAATGTCCTTAATTAGGAATGGATCACGCGTCCCTTTATGGGCCTCGAGTTAGACTTCAGACAATACCCTAAGCTCGAAGCTCGTGGGCCTCGAAGAGTCGTGGCCTAGGTATCATCACAAAACTATACCTTTGAAATTTCATTTGACACTGTATTTATATTATTATTTTGTACCATTAACTTAAATTCTAAAATTAATCATTTAAATTGCGCTTCATATACTTTAAACACCTGAACTAACGAATGCAGATTAGTTAAATAAAATTATATTCAAACTAATATAAACAAAGCAATCCGTGCTTGAAACTAATGACTCAAATGAATAAACTAAATAAAATTATAAATGAACTATTATTATCATAAGTAAATAAAAATATGAGGATCAAAAAGTAAACCACAACACATGACTAGAAGTTTTCTAATCTTTGAACTAAATAACTAAATAATCAAACAAAAAACTTAAATAACCAAACTATATACTTAAAGAACACATTACTATAAAAAGAACGACACATGAAGTAACAATCACTAAAATAGTAAATTTGGCAAAGCAAATTTAAATACCCAAAAATCATTGCCAGAAAAACTGTTAAATTTTAATAACAAACTAAATATAAAAACAATGGAACTAAAGAGATAAATTTTAAAACTGAGTTAATACCAGAATCATCATAAAATATTATAAGTTTTAATCCATTTACGACAAAACAAATTCAACATCCTAGCAAATTTAAACATTCAGAATCACACAAAAACTAAATCATTCATCATTCAAATACAACAAAACCAAATATGCAAATCACACCACAAACCATATATATATATATATATATATGTGAATTAAAATTTCTCGTAAACATTTTGAACTCCTTGTTTAAGGGGTTGCACAGTCATGGACACTCTTTCTAGGCCACCCAATTCACTTTCAGTAAACAAGTTAAAAGTTGGGATAGGTTGGTTCCGTGTCCTTCTCTTCCAATTGTTTACACATTCATTAACCATAGCACATAATTTTTCATTCCAAAACTCTAGTGAATCTTCACAGTTATCTGTCTGAATCTGGGTTTGTTAGTAACACCTTCACTTGGTTGCAAGTTTCACGATCCCTCACCAGTAACATCATCCTTAACTTTCTCCAATTTCTCACATATATATCAGCAGTAACAATTTCAATGTTACACATGACAATCATGAGACAAATTAACTAATACTACATAAACATAATATAACATAAACGTAAATTGGTTAGAAAAACTAACTAATAAAACATAAAAATAAATTGGTTAGAAAAATTAACTAATAAAACATAAACATAAAGTAATTATATATATATATATACAATCACTAATATGTTAAAAATTACCATCAACATTATTTTTTTAAATCTCTGTTGCACTACCATCAACAGCAGAATCCTTTTTCACTCTTTGAAGCAAATACAAAAACTTATGAGTTTAATACCAGAACTAACAATTAATACATAGGAATAAGAAGTTAAAACTCCCAATACTAACCACTTTTTTCAATATTTTTTGAAACGGGAGGACTATTGCTAATAGGCTTATCCAGAACTACATGATAAGAAAATCAACTAATGAGTCAATGCCAAACTCACAAGATATATGTAAGAATAAAGTAATATTAACCAGAACCCTTTTCAAATATTTAAACTGATGAAATATTTAGACACACTCAATAACAACTACTCAACATAAAAAAATAAACACATAAACTAAATGCATAAATAATTAAACTACGTATACTAAAATGATGATAAAGCATAAAACATTAATCTAACCTGATTCTTTTATATTTGTTGAAGCTAGAGGATTACTAACCTCAGTCTCAGTTCAGCATAATAAAATAAACACAAAATAAAGGCATAAATAATTAAACTTCATATACTAAAATGATAATAAAGAATAAAACATTAATCTCACGTGATTTTTTTTATAGTTGTAGAAGCTGGAGGAATACTAACCATAACCATAACATCAACCTCAACAACAACTACACATTAATTTTTTTAAAAAATTAAACCCATGTTAATTGGGGGGTTGTATATTAGGGACCCCATTCCTTAAAGCAATTTAATAATTGGTTTTACAAAGTTTTTCAAGTCTGATCTTGAGGACTTTGTGCAAAGAGGTAAAAATGGCAACCTGAATTGCCTCAACAAAACACCACTTAGGGAATGTTTGGAAGTGATTTAATCTACTACGTCTCCACCCCATGTGTTAATGTGGGAAAGATGGCCAGACCTCCAAATTATCCATAAGCAGAAAGTAAAGAGATTTGATAAAATATTAAATTTGAAGAGGTCTTGATCATAAATTCTATTATTTGGTTCAAAACTTGTGAACTTGTAGCCAAAGGAGAGTATGGTAGCTGGAGTAGCTTCTTTGTCCATTGTAATCACCTTTTTCATAGCTCCATGTCCTTGGAAAACAACCGAACCTGAAAGAAATTTTTTAACATTAATAGCATCCATTCTAAAACACTCTAATGGTTGGGAGTTGAATTTTGTCAAGATGTATCAAGCCTTTTGTTCTCTGATCTAAGTCATGGAAATCTAAGTTTTTTTGTTGAGATTTCAGAGCTAGTTTGCTGAGCTTATCTGCGACTAGATTTCCATCTCTAAGTTCATGTCTGATCTGTATACTATGAAGCATAATACTTAGGTTAGAGGTCAACTAGAAATATGGGGATCAGATAGAGAGTGCAAAACTGATAGGCAACCTGCTTGAATGCAAAAAAGTTTAAAAATTTAGTGTTAAGGCCAACATTAGCCCCTCATAAATAGCCATTAGCTCAGCATAAAAACTATATGTACAGATTCCAGTTCTAAGACATGCAGCAATAAAAGATCCATTTATGTCTCTAACAATTATTCCAATCCACATTTATTACTGATTTTGTGCCATAATGTATTCACCTTTATTTTTTTTCTAGGTTTTAACCATCTAACACACCTTATGTTTGGCTTAGGTGGATTCTCCAATTATGTATCAGTCCTAGTTGTACCCATATCAGATCAGATTGGTTTATAAAGGCACAAGGTTTGGCATGTAATGACCACAAAATATCATTTTTGATACCTTGAGTTATTTGAGTGATTTGTGGTTTAATTCCATCAAATATGTATCTATTTCTTGATTTCCAAAGGTTCCATAAAATGAAAGATAGAATTAAGATGTTTAGAGCATATGTATCTTGGTATTACCAGTCAAAGTACAATAGTGTGATAATCTATCAAAAATATAATCGAACTGCAAGGATCTAATACCAAGTATAGCATCATAGATTTCCAGAATTGTATTGCTAAATTTCAATAATTAAACCAATGTGACATTGCATCTGAGTTCAAACAATATGAGCATTTTGATGCTAGAATGATATTTTAGAAAATTATAATGTCACCAAAAAGCAGCAGTGAATTTGCAAGTTTCCACATAAAAAGTGATACTTTTTAGGAAGTCTCTTATACCATGTCCTACTAAGTATTCTCAGAGTTTGTTTTTTGTGGCTTACCAGTTCATATGCAGACCTGAATGTAAATTCTCCATTTATAGTAGGTTCCTAGATGAGTCTGTCTTGTCTGTGCGTGGTGCATTGAGCTTCATGCAGAAAGAGGATGATATTATGAGGTGCAGTGTGCATCAGGGCTAAGTAGTAAGATTTTTTATGAATGAATTGAGAAATTGTTTAGTCAAGAGGGATAGTATGTGGATTTGCAGCAATGTGGTCTTGGATTGGTTCATAACCTGTCCAATTTAAAGTAAAAATTTAGCAGATCCAATCCCATGAATCACTCTTGCGTTGGATTAAACTATTCCATTAACCTCTTTGATTCTATTCCAAATTTTTTAGATTTCCTTAGATAAATTGTAATAGACCAAAGAAATTGAGCCCATGGATCCTGTCATAGCTGAAGCTCTCACCGGAGTTTTAGAGAGTATGCTATAATGATGTCCTTTAAATCTCTAAGTTCTATTCCATTTTGATTAAAAGGAAATCACATGTTAGGTAAGTTTTTCCAAATCCTTTTGTCCCTATTACCAGCCCGATCCAAAAAAAATCTGTTCAATTTATTCTTTAGTTTAGAAATAATTGTGTTTGGGGGTTTCATCACAGCCCAAAGATGCTGTGTAATTGAGAATATAACTGATTTTTATCAGAGTTAACATACTAGCAACACTTAGCCATTTTTTTTCCATGAGTTCATTTTTCTATCATGAAGTTCTAACAAAGGATGGAAGTGCGTGCTGTTGTTCAACCTATGTATACAGGACATCCAAGATAAGTAAAAGGAAACTTGCCTTTTTAAACTCCCAGTATGTGCCTAATCATGTTTTCCTGTACTAAGGAGGCATGTCTGCTAATGTAATAATCAGTTTTATCAAAACTTATTTTAAGTCCACTAGTTAATTGAAAGTTTTCCAGGAAAGTTTTCAATCTTTTAACTATTTGTTTAATGGCCTGAAAAAATAAGTTTGTGTCATCTGCATAGCTGATATGAGGAATAGATATAGTAGTTGTAGGTAGTATGAAATACCTCATTTTGTTGTTCACAAAACAAAAATGAAGGATTATAGAAAAACCTTCAGAAAAAAATATATTAAAGATAAGAGGAGAAATAGGGTCTCCCGATTTAATCCCTCTTATTGCTTTGAAGAACCTACAGGTTTGGAGTTAATGATCATAGAGAAACAAGCCGAGGACAGATTAGAAATAATGAGGTCAGTGAATTTTTTCAGAAAACCCAAACTTGTTTAATATAGATTTTAAGAAAGACCATTTTACTCAATCAGCCAAATCTAGTTTGAGAATACCAGTAGGTGCCCCAACTTTATTGTTTGAAAATTTTGTCATCTCTTTTAGGTAAATGACATTGTCAGCCATTTCTTTAGCTTTAAAAAAGCTATCTGATTTTTTGAGATTATATCAGGCATGAAATAAGAAATTCTCTGAACTAACAGTTTAAAGTGGTAAAATTAGAAAGTGAGATTGGTCTTTAGTTTGAAAAAGAGATGGGAATATTTTTCTTTGGAATTAAGCATATCTAAGTGCTTGGTATTCCATGTGGGATGGGGTTTCCATTCATGAATTTTAGGGTAACTTCAAGAAGGTCTGAGGCAACTATATCCCAAATATTTTGGAAAAGCTGATTTATAACCATCTAGCCCGAGGTAACCATTGTGATTTAAGGAAGATGCAATGGATTTAAGCTCCATTAGTGATGGAGGGTCAGTTAGTCTCTGGTTGTCTCGAGGGGTAATGATACAAGGGATTTGAGTCATAAAATGTGGCACATAACAATCTGATTGTGGGTTATTTTCATCAGACAAGTGTGTCTGATAAAAAATATCATATTTCATGAGGATCTTAGTCCAAATCCCATCAGATTTCCTGATTTTTGCAATATTTTGCTTAGCTCTTTTCTATTTAACAGATGCATGAAAATATTTTATATTTTCATCCCCATTCTTTAACCATTTTAGGTTAGCCTTTTGTTTCCGGAAAATAATTTCCTCAGTTAAAGCCTTTAACATTCGTGCATTTTTATGGTTAAGCTCAATTAGGTTAGTTAGGGAACTTATAGTTTCATGTGCAATCTCTTGTAATCTAAGAGCTTCTTTAGCATTTTTAATGTTAGAATTCATGTCACCAATACACTCTCTATTCCATCTTTTAAGTTCAATTTTTAGCCTTTTTAATTTGAGGAAAAATATGATCATTCCTCTCTCATTGAGCTCCCAAATCTAGTTAGATTTTATTGTCTATTTTAGATCAGGGCTAGTCAACCAAACATCTGGAAATCTAAATGGTTTTTGGGCTGAAGGTAATTTACTAGCAATGGTGAGCAACATGGGGTAGTGGTTTTTTGTTTAAAATGTGAAAAAAGTTGTTGGGATAGTTATCTATCCATTTGATGTCTGCTAAACCCCTATCAAGCCTTCCTACTGTGGGAGGTTTCCTAGAGTTTGTCCATGTGAAAGTGTTTTCCACTGTTGTAATATGTATAAGTTGGCTTTTACTTATGAATTCATTGAAATATCCAATGCTATTTCTATTGGGGCAGCTAGGACCTTTAAATTCCTGTATCGATAACATGGCATTGAAATCCCCTATGATGATTTTATTATCATCATTATGGGAAAAGAGTTCCTCCCATAGAATTTTTCTTGTCTTTCTAACAGTAGAAGCATGTATAAAATAAGAAAACATGTCACATTGAAAAGATGAATTAGAAATATGGGTCTTAGTGTACAGATCAGTTTAGACATAATTTGTATGTTACAATTTGAGTTCCACATTAACCAAATTGTTTGTTTACAGAGCTTTGAGGGCAATCGAAATTCAGCTTCATTTTGTAAGTTAAACACAGATCATGTTTATGCTTTGGTTCAAAAATACTCAACACTTGAAAATTGTGTATCTTGATGAGTTTTTTAAGCCTATCCATAGAGGATTTAGGTCTCTTATATTCCACACTGAAAACTTATTGTTTATAGTTTTTCTATCATAACAACTGACTAGATTTGCTTTTTGAAGAGGATTATAGGTTGATTTTATTCAATTTGTTAAAAAAAATCCTCTTCCTTGTGGTTGCAGGTTCCAGTATAATGTTTTCAGGGATAGGCTTACTTACCTGTTCTAGCTGCTGCTCTCTAGTACTTGATTCACAATTTTCTCCTATCTCCGAGTCATCTTCATCGTTAAACCAAATGAATTTATTTGAGCTTTGAGGACTAGACCTGCATGATTGTATGAAAAGAACATTCATTTTCCTTATCTGAATTAGGTGAGTTTGGAGGAATACCTGCAGTGTCATCTTTAGCATTTGGTTTTCTGGTGCCAGGATCCTTTATCTATCACTCGTTTTGTACTAATTCTCAATGAGGAGTAGTTGTAGGGGGATCCTGATCGATGTTATTAGAGCTGTGTGAGGTATTTTCTAGGTATTTTCAATCTGATCCCGGGGATTTTGATTTGGGCTTTGGCGTGGAATTTCAGTATCAAAGTTTATTTTTGTCCATCGTTGTTGGGGTTTTGTGGCTAGGGTTGGGGTGGGTTGGTAGTTATTGGGAGTCTTATTTTCCAACTCTTTGATCACTTGTTGCTATGATTTTTACCTCATACTCCTTTTGTTTATCATCAATAGCACCACCGAAGGCTTTCCCTGTCTACCAACCGGTTTCCAGTTTCCCTTGTCTTTGGTTGTGGCTCTACTTCTAGTACTAAGTTTAACAACCAACTCAGGGTGCTTAATTTTACATATCTCAATAGGGTGCTCTATTTTATTACAGTAGGATCAATAAGAAGGGAGATTCTCATATTCAATAGAATATTTCTTATTTTCTACTGTTGAGCCTAACCTGATATGGTTGAGGAGTTGGGATTGCAGATCATTTTTAAAGTCGAAGGCCTGGTAAGCTTCTCGGTTTCTAAATCCATCTTGATGTATTTTCTGATTTGGTTCCCGATGGCTTCAATGGCTGGTACATTTACAGATGAGCATTCCTGATGGTTAGCCATGCTGGGACAATGGATGACTTTTATTTGGAAGGACCAGACTCCCTTGATCCAGCATCTCTGGAATTTTTTTCTTGAAAGTGGATGAGTATATTCTTGAAATCTACCGCTCCTAGTTGGTATCTACTAGAGAAACCCAAAGTTTTGAAATCTGCTTCGATTTGTTCCATAGCTGGGCAACCCTTCGGAAAATTTCCAATGAGGGCGGTAGGTAGTGGCTTGATAGCTCTTGAATTTCATCCGGCGTGAAGAGTACTGATGATTCTCCCTTAAATTGCAGAGTTGGAATTAGGTATGGGGTGATTGGAAGTGATGAGGTGATTGGGGGAATTTTTCTTAAAGCGCCATAGCGGCGTAGTGGCTTGAGGTCAGGCTATTATTTTGCTTTGTTGGTTAATTCCGGTTGAAAAATGATGGCGTAAAGCCGTTTTCGGTGAAAACGAAAGACAGTACGATGGCGCTTTAAGAAGAGAGAAGGGTGATAGAGAGAGAGAAGAAGTGCGTTGATGAATAATTACGCATTACAAACAAATGATGTAAGGAACATAACTAATTCAATTAAAACAAAAAGAAAGCAGAAATAATAAAATTTTACCAAGCTTATGTCTACCCCCATTCACATCACCTCCAGCTACAATAAAAATTAAAATATTTAAATGTTAGAGGCAAAGCAGTAAATAGTAAAAGTAAAACAAAAATTAAATTTCAACCATTCTCAGATTATTCGGCAACTCTATCTAGTTTATCCACACCAGATTTACTACCACTCTTATGCAACCTTTTAACAATGTTGGCTATAGAAAGAGAGGAAATGATCAAAAATATATACATAAATCAAGTAATAACCAACAAAAATATAAAATAAAATTTAATTGTATTTGAATATCAGTTATAGTAGGCTTTAGCTGGGTTTTTTCCCTTTAAGATGAGCTTTATAACCTGAAAAATTATGAAATCAATTATCAGAAAATATAAATATTAAAATACAAAACTTACAAACTACAATATACATACCATCTGTAGTAGTTAATTTAGATTGCAATCGACTAGATTTCCTCAAACACATAGCTTCATCTACATTAAAAAAATAATCACGTGAACACATGAACAAAAAACTGAAACACCTAAAGTAAACAGATAAATATGACTATGTACATACATATTCAGAAACATAATATACTAAAACACCTAAAATTACAGATGAACCTAAACTAAACCGATAAAGAGATTGAAAGATGTTGCACATCAAATCATCAAGCGGCTAATAATTAGAGCAACTGATCTGAGAAACCAAGCAAGAAAAAGCCTTTAATGATCATGTTGAATGTACAGTAGCTTGGATTTATACTTTATTTTTTCAAACGGGAACAAGTTCTTTAATTTTTTAGCTATAGTTGCCTTCCTAGAGATTAAAAAGCCTTTAATGGTCATGTTGAATGATCAGTAGCTTGAATGTACTAAAATGAGTCACTTGATGCTTTTTAATAAGGTGTCCCAATCAGTTTCACTAAACTGGTGACCGCCTACTTCAATGAGATACACCACTGCACCCACAGAAATTGAAGCAACAGATTAATCAATTTTCTTAGCAGAGTCCAAAAGCAGACTCAGCAGTGGTTTCAGTGATATCAAATAAGTCTTAACAGAGCAACCTCAAATAAAAAAAAGATAGCAACATCTCTAAGAACCAAAAAACACATCAAATAATTCATCAATAAAACATAACACACAAAACCCTAAATAATGCAAAATTTAACAAAAAATCAAAAGAAAACCTTTCAAATCAACAGCCGATGAAGTATGAACACCTTTATCTACAATTGAGTCATCCTTATCAACTCTAACTTCCTTTAATCCCTTCAATTTCATCATAATAACAAAATATTTGCAAAATAACGAAACAAAATTTTTAAAATGCAAAATAACGGCCAATATAACACATGCACGGTCGCATTTACAGAGACAAACGCTGGAATTAACAATAAAACCGGAGGAAACTTTGAGAAAGCATAAAACATGTATAAAAAACCCCATAAAATCCAACGAATTCAGAAAATCATACCCTTATGAAACCGGATTACACAGTGCGACGTAATGTAGGCTACAAATTCGCAATTTTATATTGAAATCAGACGGTTTCGAATCAAAATTTACGAATTGAGAGGGCTTTTGACAGTTTCAGATTTTGAAAAACGAGAGAGATGGAAAATGAAAAGAAACATAAATAATACCTAAAATATATATCATATATACTATTGTCTTAAAGTCCCTAAATCTATGAAATTTTCTTAGAGACCTCTGGTCTCACCATAAGTTTGGGTGAGATGATCTCGCCCAAGTCTTTCTATATTGCTAATCTTGTGTGATGTTATTTGAGTTAATATTTATTCAGAATGTTACTTATAGATTCAATTGATGTTTCAATCAGTAAACTTTTGATGTTCCAACATGTGAGACTAGGCTAAAATCAAAGCGGATAGCACCGAGCTTTCATATGAATATTTTATTAATTTTAGACGGTGTTAAATATATATATGTATATATTAATTTTATTTTATGTTTTAATTTTCAAATTGATATTTCGTTATTTATTGTTGAGTCCGTCTCTTGAAAGACGGTCTTTCCAAAGTTATGGAAAGACCAAGGTTTAAAGTGTAAATGAGAAGAAATTA
>JAULKJ010062225.1:0-16357 GCA_032355405.1 Rubia balearica
AACAAAACTGGACTGATTTGTGTTGCGACTGGCGAATTTTTGTTGCAAATTGCGACCAAGAATTTACTGGAAGCTAATTTTTCAACATTGTAGCGTCGCGAGTCGCGAAAATTGCCCTGCAACTTGCTTTTTACTCCCCTTTTTCAAGTACTATAAATAACACTTCATCCACTCATTCCTCAGTTCTCTACCCCCGACTTGGGGGCTCTAAAACCCTAGTTTTCCATCTTCTTCTTCAATTTCTTATTGTTTCTTTGTAGATTTTTGTTCTATGTCATGGGTTTTGATTATCTAGGCTAGTTTTATCACTTGTGAGCAATGGATTGAAGTTTCCAAACTAATATAGTAAGAACCTCTATTTCACTCTTTCTTGAAACATTTGTATTTTGCATTTATAGTGTTCTTGATGTTGAGTTTTGCTTCATTTATGCTATGGGTTGTTTGAGAACATGAAGTGTTTGTATGATTAGGTGATAGGGTGTTAGGAAAGTGTACAATTTCTTAGCTCTGACATGAAAATCCAAGAACATGGAATAAGAACTTCTTGTTGTGTAATGTGATGTTAATATTGCTAGATGAGTATGTTAATGTGGATTGTTATCATATTTTTCATGAGGTAGCAATTAAAGGTTGAATCTTGAATGTTGATCTTTCTAGGTTAAACCTAATGAATGCTTTGTTTGGTTAAATGACTAGGCATTTAATAGAATGCTTGTAGTTGTTATCAAATCTATGGTTCTTCGTATATAATGCCATTGATGAAATATCTTTATGGTCGTTGAACATCTAAAGGGATCATTAATGAGGTTTGCAAATAGTCGTTGAGCGTCTTTGTGATTTACTATTAAGAAGAAATGAATGTTGATCTTCAAGATAGAGGTGATAACATTCCTCATAGGCATTAAATGTGAATGAATAAGTAAATGAGTCTATGATCTATAAGATGTTTGGAAGTGAAAATAAATTGCTCCCAAGGTTTTGTTATTTGTGATTTTACCATCTTTTAGTAACTTGTTGCATGTTTTCCATCTTAACTTTACTTTGCTAGTTTCTTTGTCTTTAACTTCGTAACTTAGAAAAACCAACCAAAAACTCCTCTCTTTACACGCTTTCTTATTTATATATATATGTACACCCCTCTTTACATACTTTCTTTTTTATATATATATTTTTTTTTCTAGCCTAGTATCCACCCTTATATGCATGAACCCATAGGAAAATCCCTCTTATTCATGTACGACCCCGATTTGCCATTATCTACTCAGTTGTGGTTAGGAAGCATTTAGGGCTTATAAATTGTAACTTTGAGAGGTACAACGTACACCTCCCAAATTTTGGTGCCGCTCCCATGGAAGAGGCATTTATTTTTAAGTGTTTGGGCATATTATGAATGAATATGTGCTAGTTGTGAATATGAGTTAGTTTTTTTTTTTTGGATTTTATTTAATCTTAGGTTGGCTTGGAGTTGTTCAAGTTCTTGTCGTATGGTTCGAATCTGATCCTCTTCACAAGAACCCTCATACCATGACCCTGAGCCCTGAGTTAGAGTTAAAATTGAAAAGGGCTAGGAGGCTTACTTTGGAAAGTGTGAATAACACCACTCATAGTGACCATTTTGTGGAAACTTCTACTTCCATGGATCATCAAGAAGATTATGAAGATGAGAATCCTAGAGGAGGACCTCAACACCCTCACCTTCATGGGGGAGGTATCCCATTGAGGCATGTTCGATTGAGGGAGATTATGGCTCCCAATCTTGAGCAACAATTGATATGCATTACTTATCCAGCGGTTGGGCCTGGATTGATACACTTATTACCTTCATTTCTTGGTAGGAAAGAGGAGGATCCCAACAAACATCTCTCCGACTTTCATATGGTTTGTTGTGGGATGATTCTGAAGGGGTGGATGAAGAGTTGTACAAGTTGAAAGCCTTCCCATTTTCATTGCGAGATGACTCAAGGGATTGGCTCTAATACCTTCCACCCGGGAGCATAACCTCTTGGATTGAGTTGAAGAGAAATTTTCTCGTCAAATATTTCACGGTCTCAAAGTCTTCCACCTTGAATAAGGACGTAAGAAATATCCTCTAATGGCACGAAGAGTCATTCTACGACTATAGAGAGAGGTTCAAAAGACTTCTCTCAAGTTGTCCTTACCATGGCTACTTAGAGGGAGATTTGGTTTATTATTTCTACAATGTTCTTCTTGATGAAGAGCAAAAGCTAGTGAGGGGAACTTGTGGTGGTTTTCTTGGGAGCAAGACTTTGAGGGGAGCTATGGAACTCTATGAGGAGTTAGCCGATGAGTCAAGAAACTTTAGTTCAAGGACCGATTTGAGGAGACAAAATCCCAACAACACAAGTGCTTCTTCCAACAATGGGAAGCTTGATGACCAAGTCTCGACGCTCACTTCTATGGTTAAGGCTTTGATGAAACAATCCGGTGTTAAATCATATGTGAAATATTGTGAGATTTATTCTTCGCTGCACCCTACGGATGCATGTACAACTTTGCAGGATGACTATATGGAGGATGTGAGTACCATGGGATATCAAGGAGGACAAGGGTATCGTGGGAACCAAGACAATCAAGGTTACCAAGGAGACTAAGGATACTAAAATTAACTTTATAATGCAGGTAACCGATATCACTTGAATCTCTGATATGGAAATCCACAAGGGGGTCAAAATGCTCAACCTTATCGCTTCCCTCAACAACAATATTTCCCACCTCAACCACAATACCAAAGGCTTCAAGATAAATTCCATAATCAAGGTGAAAGTTTGGGGATGCCAAAGTAGAAAATCATACAAGCCATTGAGAAGTTGAGTTTGTGTGCAGAAAAGGCCAAAAACTTCCAAGAGAAGACCGACTCTAGCATCAAGAACCTAGAGAATCAAGTGAGCTAAATGGCTCAAATCTTGAATCGGATGGAGTTGAGAGATTCGGGAAACTTCCTTCTCAATTGGAGCTTAACCCTAGACAAAATGCAAGTGTTATCACTTTGAGAAGTGGTATGGAGGTTGGCACTTCCCGGGATGGTGAAGTTGTTGAAAATGATCCTACAAGTGTTGAGGTGTTCGAGAAGGAAGTGGAAGAAGAGGCTGAGAAATTTTCCAATGACAAAGTGAGGAAGGGGAAGAAAAAGGAAGATTAGATCATCATTGAGAAATAAACTTCCATTCCCAAGCCTTCATCCCCTCCTCACAAGAAGGAAAAGATGGTGGGAATTCCTCCCTATGTACCAGAACCACCATTTCTGGAGGTTTTGAAGGATAAACGGAGGAAGAAGACCAACAAGGACATCTACGAAGTCTTTCCTAGATGTGAGGTAAATATCCTCCTCTTGAATGCTATTGAACAAATTTCTAGTTATTTTAAATTTCTGAAGGAATTTTATGTGGTGAATAGAAAACAAAGAGCAAAGAACAAGCTTAATAATGGGAAATATGAACATGTTTCCGCTTTGTCCAAAAGAAGTTACCCCCTAAGTGTAGTGATCCCAGCATGTTCGTAATCCTTTGCATGATAAGAAATACACATTTTGAAAAATCCATGCTTGATTTAGGTGCATCAATAAATGTGATTCCTTACTCTCTATATAAAAGCCTCAATCTAGGTACTTTGCACAAAACCGGGGTGGTGATTAAATTAGCCTATCGTTCTAGTGCATAACCTAAAGGTATTGTAGAGGATGTGTTGGTTAAGGTGGATTCCTTAATTTTCTCCTCAGATTTTTATGTCCTTGACATGGAGCATGATAAGTATATCACCCCAATTTTTTCAGGGAGGGCATTTTGAAAACTTCAAGGACTATAATTGATGTGCATAATGGTACTCTCACCCTGGAATTTGATGGGATTAAAGGGGAATTCAACATATATGATTCTATGAAATATCCTAGTGAGGAACACTCTTGCCATACTATAGATATTGTGGAAAATGTTGTGCAAGATATTTTTGAATTGAATGGTGATGCTTCCTTGTTAGTTGCTTTGGAAAATAATGTTGAAAAATCTTGCCTTGTATGTTCCATGAGTACTAACTTTGAGGAAAACATTGAGGATTTGAGCATTCTCGAAGAGGTGGTTTCGAGCACCCCTCCTCTAACCTTAGAGGTGCCCAAGAAACCGGAATTTTTTCCATCACTTGTGAAAGCCCCAGATATTAAGCTTAAACCTTTGCCTTGTGACCTCAAGTATGCATTTATTGGGGAAGGAGAGACACTACCGGTCATTATTTCAAGTAAGCTCATCCAATAGCAAGAGAAGAACCTAGTGGTGGTGTTGCGGGAAAATAAGGAAGCAATTGGGTGGACTATTGCCGACATCAAGGGAATAAGTTCATCCACTTACATGCACCAAATCTTGATAGAAAATGATGCAAAACCCATGCGACAACCCCAACGTCACTTGAATCTACCTATGATGGAGGTGGTTAAGGAGAAGATCCTCAAATTGCTTCAAGCGGGTATGATTTATCTAATCTAGGATAGCAGATGAAAAGGGTAAAATGGTGCCCACTTATGTCCAAAACGGGTGGCGTGTTTACATTGACTACCGTAAGCTAAATGCTGCAACCTCGAAGGATCACTTCCTGGTACCGTTCATTGATCAAATGCTCGAGAGGCTCGCAAGTCATTCATGCTATTTCTTCTTGGATGGGTACTCGGGTTATTTTAAAAATGTTCATTACCCCAGAGGACCAAGAGAAAACAACCTTCACGTGCCCCTTTTGTATGTTTGCTTATTGGCGTGTGCCTTTTGGGCTATGCAATGGCCCCGCTACTTTCCAACGGTGTATAATAAGAATTTTCTCAAAAATTGTTGAAGTGTTCATGGATGACTTTATCGTTCATGGTAATTATTTTGAAAATGATTTATAAAATTTAGTAAAAGTTCTTATGCGCTGCATTGATGCTACTTTTGTGTTAAATTCCGAGAAATGCCCTTACATGGTAGAATTAGGCATTGTCTTAGGCCATATTTTCTCCTCTAAGGGCATTGAGGTAGACAGGGCAAAGACAGACACGATTCAAACTTTTCCTTATTCCACTAATGTGCATGAAGTGCATTCTTTTCTTGGTCATGAAAGATTCTACCACCGGCTCATAAAGGATTTATAAAAGATTGCATCTCCTTTGTGCAAGTTGTTACAAAAGAAAGCGAAATTTGTGGTGGACGAGGGTCGTAAAGAGGCCTTCAATTTGTTGAAGGAAAGGTTAGTTCTAGCCCCTATCATTCAACCCCCTGATTGGTCCATGCCTTTTGAGATCATGTGCGATGCAAGTTATTACACCATCTAAGTGGTGCTTGGTCAAAGAGTGTGGAGAGTGCCCCAGCCACCCTAGCCATCTACTATTCATCCATGACTCTCAACGAGGCCCAAAAGAAATACTCAACCACGAAAGAAGAATTGCTATCAGTGGTATTTTCTTTAGAAATTTTTTTATCTTATTTGATTTATACCAAAGTTATTGTTTAAACTGGCCATGCAGCTCTTCATCACTTGATGACAAAGAAATATGCCAATCTGAGATTGATTAGATGGATCTTGATTTTGAGCAAGTTTGATTCAGAGGTAAGAGAAAAGAAGGGCACGAAGCTTGTAGCCGATCATTTGAGCCAGTTGGTTCCATGCCAAGATGTTGAGGTAAATTCACCAATGACGGAGCAAATACAGGAGGAGTTTTCCGATGAACAATTGTTCGTAATCAGGAATATCCAACCGTGGTATGCCGACATTGTGAATTTCCTTGTCTCCGATGAATTTCTTCCCCTATTTCCCCAAAGATTAAAAAGATAGGCTAAGAAGTGATGCTAAATATTATGTGTGGGATGATCCCTTTTTGTGGAAACATTGGGTAGATCAAGTTGTTAGGAAATGAATCTCGGATAATGAAGTGCATTCAATTCTTGCCTTTTGTCATTCTTATGCATGTGGATCGAAAATGACTGCTAGAATAGTCCTAAAGAGTGGTTTTTGTTAGCCTACTTTGAATAAACATGCATACATCTTTTACAAAGCTTGTGATCAATGTCCAAGAGTAGGAAATATTTCTTCTAGAAATGAGTGTCTCAAAAATCTATGTTGTATTGTGAAATATTTGATGTTTGGGCATTGATTTTATGGGACATTTTCCTAATTATTATGGCTTTACATACATTATTCTTGTCATTGATTATGTGTCAAAGTGGGTTGAAGCAAAACCCACTAGAACTAGTGATTCCAAAGTGGTTGCAGATTTCTTGAAAGATAATATATTTTCTAGGTTTGGGGTCTCTCAAGCCTTGATTAGTGAATGTGGCAATGATTTTTGCAATCAGACAATATAGGCACTTTTTAAGAAGTATGGTGTCACACACAAGACATCCATCTCCTATCACCCACAAACCAATGACCAAGCCAAAATATCCAATAGGGAAATCAAGTTCATCCTTAAAAAATAGTTAACCCTAATCGGAAGGATTGGAGTTCTCGGTTGAATAACGCCTTGTGGGCATATATGACGGATTATAAGACTCTGATTTGTATGTCACCATAACGGTTAATCTTTGGAAATCCATGCCATTTACCAGCGGAAATAGAGCACAAGGCTTATTGGGCGGTCAAGAACTTCAACCTTGATATAGATAAGGCCGGTTTGCATAGGAAGCTACAATTGCAAGAATTGGAGAAAACAAAGTCTTGTGAGAATGCAAAAATCTACAATGAGAAGATAAAGTCTTGGCATGACAAGATGATCAATAGAAAAGTGTTTGACGTGGGTCAAAAGGTCTTCCTATTTCAATCTCGCTTTTGCTTATTTCCCGGTAAATTAAGGTCTTGGTGGATCGGCCCTTTTGAAGTGGTAAAGTTATTCCCACATGGTATGGTAAAGATCTTAGACCAAGATAAGTCTAATTCCTTCAAGGTCAACAAATAATGTTTGAAACCTTACCACGGGAGTTTTGTACTGAAAAATGAGAAGATGTTGATCTTCTTGATTTGATTTGTGAGTGAACTCAAAAAGGGAAGTAAGTCGTACCGACGACATTAAATAAACTTGGTTTTGATCATCCAGATCGCTATTTGTGACTTTCCATTGATGTTGTTTCAATTTGAGTTTTTGTCGCAGCTTTCATTATTTTCCTTGTTCTTTTCACAGGGGTGTTTTTCCATGATTTTGTAGCAATTTCAAGAGCATGGGCTATATGGATGAAGGAAATAAGGCTTGAAGATAGGGATCCAAGCTTGTAGGTTAGGTCATTTAAAAAAATTCTATGTATTGGGAAGGTCTGCTCGTCGCGACGAACAAGGGAGTTTATACTCTTTCCCAATCAAGGTTTTTGCGAATCGCGAAAGAGACATCGCGAGTCGCGACCAAATTAGGAAAGTTTTGAAAAATTGTGAACTCCTTGCCTCCAAAGTCGTGAGTTGTGAAGGATTATTCACAAGTGGCGAGTCGCGACACTTTTGTTGCACATCGCTACGAAATCATAAAAAAATTCTAACTTTTAAGTTCCCAGTCCAAATTTTCATGAGTCGCGATGCTTTTATCGTACGTCGAGGCAAATTCAATTTTTTTTTGAAATTTGAGCTCCCAGTCTAACTTTTCGCAATTCCAGAATGGCCTGTCACGCGTCGCGATATGGTCTCGCAAGTCGCGACAGGGTCTCGCAAGTCGCGACAATACTGTCGTGGGTCATTACAATATTATCGCGAGTCACGACATTTGGGTTGAATTTGATACTGTTTGAATTCTCGGTCATGAGTCGTGACCTAGGCTTTGTGACTCGCGATGCCTGTCCAAACGGTTTTTAAAATCCAGAAACCCGTCGTTTTCTCTCATTTCTTTCACAACAAATCTGTCATCCTCCGCTCTAAAACACCTCCCCTCCATCGTTTTGGCCTGAAATTCTCCTCCTCTTAGCAAAAAATCATTCTCCCAACAATTCCCAATCCCTTTTCCACCCCACAAATACCCAAATTTCGTAAAAAACTTAGAGAAAATCTGAATCCCTATGTTTTATGATTTTTCGAGTTCGATTAATTAAGTCTAGAAATTTTTGTGAACTTGTTCTTCTCATCCTCATACACTCTTATTTGGTACGATTCCTCATCTTTCTCATGCTTGATTTGTGATTGGTGTGTAGATTGAGGAATTGCAATATTTGTGTAGTTTATTTAATTTGGGAGAATTGGGAATACTGTGTAATGTTCTTTGTGATAAGTACATGATTTGAGATTGATTGATGCCATGTTCATAGCTTCATTTTGGGTATGAAAATAGTAGAAATGGATTATGCTTGTTTATCCTAGGTCTTGAATTATTGAATATTTTGACATTGGTTAAACATGATGATACATACCTATGATTGTGCTTATAGAGAATTGCATATTTGATGTTTGGCTATGTGGTGATCTCAAATTGTGGAAGAGTTGAGTGTATTCATGAATGTGTATATGGAATAGTTGAGTGTATTCATGAATATTGGAAGAGTTGCATATTTCATCTAACTTTATGGAATAGGACATGAGTGTATTCATGATTTATCTAGGAATGCAATATCATTGGACTTTACACATATGGAAATATACACATTCTTTCATCGTTATAGTTAATTTTTATTTGTCGTAGTGTGTCGACTACATCATTGTAACTGTGATTGCTAAATTCTATAATGGTGCTTGGATGTTTGTCGCTATATGTTGCATATTTTGTGTGATAATTTCTAGTGAAAAATATTATTATATATCTCATATTTTTTTTACAGTTAACGTTGTTTGTTGTTTTGATAGCCATAGCTCTTAAGAGACCGAAAGTTGCTCGGAACGCATGTCCCATCTTCCCCACCTCCACCTTCATCTCCGAATCACCGGAGCCTATGCGGAGAGATGGGGCATCTTAGCCACTCACAAGATTCAGAAGAACATTTTCACAGATGATACATCATTAGATACTCTCAGGCTGAAGGAGCCAGTCTACTGCCTCCTCGCCAATGGAGGATTACAGGGGTTTATGGGAAAGAGTACCCACACTTACAGGCGATATACTTTGGAGTTTCTCTCCAGGGTGAGGATGTGCACTGCTAGGGATGTGGAGCCATGCGAGAGATAAATCTGTTTCTACCCGGATGACGTCTCTCGGGGGATGACAATATCACAGATTGAGGCCACTTTTAGGTGGGACACAACCGATATTAGGGCGAGATTAGACCCACAGGCCCAGAGTGTTCAGGAGGATATCCAGTTTTGGAACACCATCACCAAGAGGGTAAGATATACTAGGGAAAAAAGCAACATCATCATCCCTCCCACTCTCAAATTTGTGCACAGGTTCTTAGCTAGCACGTTACTTTGTTAGGCACAACCGATGAACATGCCCAATAAGAACATTTATTACTGCATTTGATGAGCGAGGGGACGGGCTACGGGGAGTGGGTCGAGTTGTGGATGAAGAGGGTCATCAGTGTGGCTAAGAAGCTAAAGGGAGATATTTCCATCAGAGGTATGATCACCCTCCTGACAGAGCACTTAGACCTCGTTGTCCCGGATGGATTTCAATGATTGGGTAAAGGTTCTTCATACCTCATCTCATTGGCGAGGATGAAGAACTACCGCCTTATTGACTATACAGTTGTTCCTAGGTTTACCATTGGTAGTACGGGAATGTCGGTGTCACATTTATGAAGCTTTCCCAAGTCCAGCAGACCAAGCTGGAGCTCGACGCACTCATGGAGAACTTGGAAACATATGCAGATGTGTAGTGCTAAGCAAACTTTCAGCGGGAGTTTCTGAACCTCCCGCCACAACCAGTCCAGACGAAAGAGGGCAAGCTACCATTCACTCAGCACTCGCCATAGGGTGCACCACAGTCTCCACCCTGTCTGACACTGAGATAATGCATGAGAACAACATGCACAACCAGTTTCCACATCCGCCCACAGGTTTCTACTGCCGACTGCAAGGTATGATCCTAGGCACCACCCTATTAGTCTTGTAGAGCTTCATAGAGATGGATAAGGAGATTGGTCAGCTCTCATCCAGGGTACATGACATCCAGTCACACTTTGGTGGTCCCTCGGGTCCTGATCCCGGAGCAGCGAGGCGTAGGGAGCTGCGTCAGAGGTATGGAGAGTGGATGGCCTAGTATTGACGGTGCTATTCCGGAGATGGCGATTCCTCGTCCCAGCATTGATTGCCCTCAGTCGCACTTTTGTGAGCCATTTCATCCCCATTGTGATTTATACTGTTTTTGCTATGTTTTGTCTACATTGAGGGCAATGTAGTGTTTTAAGTGTGGGAAGGAGATTTAGCTTTAGACTTATTTTCTCTTGGATGCTTTTGGTTTTGGTTTCAGATGTTTCTTGTTTATAATTATATTTGGTGTTTGGGATGCTTTTGGATTACATATTTTATTAGCCTAGTTTTTTGCTATTTTTATTGGAAAATACGAATAATTGAAAATTTTGATTTTTTTAAAAATAGAAAATGAAAATAACAAAAATAAAAATAAAAAAGCAAACCCACTAAGTTGAAAACATAAGAGCATAATATAAGCATCATTAGGGGTCCGGATAGGCCGAAAACACAAAAGTGCAGCCTAGGCAAAAATGAGAAGCTAAATGTGTGGGTGAGATGTGAGTCAAAGAAACATGATGTGTGGCTAGGATGAAAACTCGAAAGGGCTCCTAGGAAAAATGAGAGAAAGAGAAAAACAAGAGTTACAAATCTACTCATTTTCCGGCGTCAGAGTCATAAGGTTGTGGTCGACATATAGATAAATCTGGTAGCTTAACATCATAGGACTTCTTGAGATTAGATAATTTAGCGGGGGAAAATGAAGCAGGGTTACGAAATTCTTGATTTTTGATATGCTTCTTTTTTGGGTTGATATATTGGTATGAAGTGAAGTATATATTGAACATTTGATATGGCTTTGACTTCACTTGATGCCATTTGATTTTGGGATTATCAATTCGGGACATGGAAATTTTTTTATGGGTATTAGTGAATTGATAGGTGGTATGGATGGGTAGATATAGGAATTGGGGTTGTGTGTGAACCATCATTTGAGCTTAATTTTGGGATTTGTGAGGTATCGATTTGGGGGAATACTAGTTTCGGACTTGAATATGTGGATATCTTTCTGTTCTTGAATCTCTTCTTACTCGAGGACGAGTAAGGTAAAGTGTGGGGAGGTTTGATATGTCTAGTTTATGTGCATATTTTGGAAAATTCTGGAATCTCTTTTGTGCTCTTTTGTCATCTAGAGCTTGTGCTTTACCTCGAAATCCTCTCAGGAGAGCTAAGAGCGACTTTTATACTCTTATGACTTTTTTGGTGGATTTTGTGTGACGGGGAAATAACATCGAGACTTGAAGATCGAAGATCATTGAAGACTATGAAATTCATCTTTTGAAGACTTGAAGATTTTAAGAGAAGTGAAGTGGAGAGGAAGCTAGAAGACAACAAGAAGAAAGAAATCAAAATGCTGTTTTTTGGCATCCGTCGCGAGTCGCGATGGATGAGTGGCCAGAATGAGTTGTCACTTTTCTTTTACTATAAATAGCACACTTCTTCCTTTTCTCTTTCCTCCGTTCTTCTTCACGATTTCTGAACTTTGAACCCTAGTTTTTCATTGTTTTCACCTAGTTTCATCTTTGATTTATGTTTGATTTACTTTGGATGTTTAATATGATTTGTCTTATCTGAACTCATCACGTAAGAGTAATTGACTGAAGCTTCCAACCACACGTAGTGAGAGTCCCTATTTTGCTCTTTCATAAACATTTAATGAGAAGTATTTATCGTGCCATTAATGTTGAGTTTTACTTCATTTATGCTATGTGTTGTTTGAGAATATGAAGTGTATGATTGAATGTTAGTGTGTTAGGAAAGTGTATAATTCTTTTCACTTTTGGTATGAAAATCCAAGAACATGGAATTATAACTTCTTGTTGTGTAATGTGATGCTAATTTTGCTGGATGAGTATGTTAATGTGGTTTTGTTATCATATCTATAAATAATACTAAAACAGCAAGTTTCTGGCCAAGTGACACTCCCACAATTAGCCAAGTCACTTTGCCATATCAGCTTTTCACAATAAAGAATTAAAAATAATAATTTATGTATTTAATTTATTGTGTTCAGTAGCTCAAAATGATTGCATTCTTTTGTTTCCAAAATATTCAAATCCTCTTAAACGAGGTGTCTCATCGTTTCCTTCTCATTTGTCTTTTTTCTTTTCCATAAATCCGCTCGCAAATTCTCCTTCGTCTTTTTTTTTTATCTTTGCCCAGCTCAACAAATTCTTCTTCTTCGAAGGATTGCAACTTATTTTCTCAGATTCCTATGAAGTTTGACATCAATGGAGTCGATGACAAGGGTACCTTTTTCCTCTTTAAAATGATTAATAATATTATGGACGTGGATTTTAACCCTCTATTTTTCCCTTTTATTTTGCAGTTCTATTTGTATGCAAGAAATTTATTTTATGGCTTTTCTGAATTTCTTGAGTGAGATTATGGTAAAAATTTTGTTTCTTGCAATTAGTAAAGGATCTGATAGTTTTCCATATTCTTGAGATAGAGAGACAGCCCTTTTCTGTTTAGCTATTATGTGCAAATTTAAGGGTTAATTAGCCTGTTTACATTTCGTGGATGAAATCTATGGAAGAAGGTTTTAAGGTGTATGATGTCTTTGACATTTTCCTTTGTTGTTTGTGTGATGATCTTCTCAGATATCGGCATTCTTTTTAGTTTCGAGTAGATGATAAATTTGAATTCTAAGTTTTTTGTGCTATTATTTTTGTGCTTACGAAATACAGTCATACGCATTAGTTATTGTACATCTTTCTCTTACACAGATCATGAAGTTGACAATTTATTATGTATTTTTCTTGAGGAGTGCATCATCACTTTGTACTCTATGGTTTGACTGAGTACCTTAGGAAAATGTCTGTATAGATTTGTTACTTCCTTATGTTTCCATCTGTTTTTTATTATAGTTCTGGATTAATGTAGCTTAACCTTGTAGCTTCAACAAAAATTTCTCTTTTGATGATGTTTTTAAGTTACTGGACTGTTTCTATGACTTGGAAAGGCTGGTGAGTAATGTCATATGTTGTGCCATTATTATTCCCTCTTTGTTTTTTATCTAATCAATTATTTTGCTGCACCCTTCTAATGCTTATCAATTTCAAGAGATATCATGTGGAATGGACTCACTGGGAATGATATTGGTGTGCTTCCTTATGTGAAGCCTGTACCTGGAAGACCTAGACCATAGATGGTATTGATTTGGTTTATTTCTTATAAGCTTAGAAACGATTTTTCTTTATTTTCATTTTCATGTTCAGGATTATGACACTGATCTTCCACTTGAGCTTGCAACGACATTAAGGACTTTCAATCTGAAAGCCTAAAGCAGGAGTATACTATAGTAAACGGTACTCCATCGTTTCACAATATTTGGCAGAAACTCTACTTGGCATATTGTTGCTTTAGAGACACCAACGAGTGAGTTCACTCTGAACATTTCCTTCTGTTTCTTAATTTAAACTACGGTATGGCTCCGGAAGCATGTAAAGTGTAAATGTTTGTGTGTGATCTTTGTTGTTTTTGGTTTACTTAAATTATTGCTCGCATAAGCTTTGCTTACGAAAAATACTAAGTCTTACAAATGAGACTGCAGTTAAGTAATTGATTTCGTCATATAGATAACTCTGTAAGTTAAAGGTTGCATTCTTGAATAATTTTACGAAGCTAGTCCGCCAAAATATGCAGAATAACCCCATTATTTGTGTAATTGTTTTTCTAATACTGTCTTTGTTTCAGATTTCTAGCTTTATCACCCTTCGAGCTCTCATATAAGGGATCAATATTTTTAGCAATATATTAGTCTAATACAGTCATTCTTTGAGAAAGAACTTATTTACAAGATTTGTTTGATTAGGTTGTCATGTTTTCCTATGCATGAAGTCGCGAATTCAGTCTAAATTGTTTTTCCATTGTCATATTGCAGGAGTGGCCAAACGAAGAGTATCCTCCCTATGCAAATGGGCTGGTTTATATCATTTCTTCTGATATTGCGAAGTCTATAGTGCTGGAATTCAAGAAACATAAGCCGAGGGTATGTAACAGTATTCTTGATTTTATGAATTACTAACAACTAACTGTGTTAACAAATGCACACATCTATAAATTTTCAATATGGAAGATGTGAGAATGAGAATGTGGGTGGAACAGTTAAATACCTCAAAACATGTTGAGTACAAGCACAACTTGAAGTTCTGTCAGCTCGGCTGCATCGACGACTATTACACGTCGCATTACCATTCTCCTTGACTATTGATTTGCTTGGACTGATTGAAAATTGGAGAGATTTCAGATGCACAGTTCATGGTTTTATTTGTTCTTTTTTTTCGTTTGAGGGGTTATTTTTTTGTAAGTTTTGGGAAATTTTATAGCTTGTTTTTCAATTATATGTTATAACTTTTCATGCATTACAAAGTTCAGAATCAAGAGTTTCATTTTCCATTCTATGCTTAGATAGATTTTCCCCCAGAGAAATATGATGAATCTTGCTTGAAGATGTTTTTTCATGTTTTTTCTTTCCTTGATGGCCTTCTCTTTATGGTTGATTTAGAATGAAGATACTCCCAATTGAAGGAGTATCAAGGTGTAGCTCGCCCTCCTTTGAGTCACCAAGGTCACCGGTGGCGCTCCCAACAAGCTCTTCAAAATTAAGGTAGTGAGGTTATCGATCGCTCAGGTTTTCACCGTTATCTCACAAAAGCAGAAGGCTGTTCTTAGGGATGCGTACAAGAACAAGAAATATTTGCCTCTTGACCTGCTCTAAGTACCAGTCTTTCTTGAAGACTGAGAAGCAAAAGAAGAAGGAGATATACTACCCCATGAGATTGTTTTCCATCAAAGTTTAGAGTGAAAAAGGATCGATGATGTTTTTCGATTTGATGCGATACTTTATCCAGTGTCTATTTGCTGTTTTTTTCTCCTTTTTGTTCATTTAGATTTTTGAGCATCAAATATTGGGATTCAATATGTCTCTGTTTAGATGATGTTTTAGATGATGTGATGCTGTTTTGTTCTGAGGAAATTTGTTTAAACTATGGGAAAAATAGACTGAAGATACTCCCAACACTTTGATCTCTTTAAATTATGAGTTGCTTGCTCAATTTCGCTACAAACGTAACTTCAAAAGGTGTTCATGAGACCGATTGTTAGCGCCATGTTGTAGAACTTCTGCACCAGCCGCGACCAATGAATCTGTTCCAAACTCAAAATATAAATAAGGAAAAATTGATGCAGCTTTTTCGATTTCATTCAATATGAAAAGAGAAAGACTCATATGAGACCGTCCCACCATAACTTATGGTGAGACAAGGTACAAATTAAAAGTTTTATAAATTACAAAAAGTACCCATGTCATCCTCGTCTTTAAATAATTATAGTTAAACTCTCAGTCTCACCATAAGATTAGTTGAGGCCGTCTCACCATAAGATTAGGTGAGACCGTCTCACCCAAGTCTTTGTAATATGAAAAGGTGTACAAGAATGATACCATTCAAGAAGTACGAGAACATTCAACAAGAAAGGCACACTTTCACCTTGGAATTATTTAAAATTACTCATTTTCTTAGCGGTGTTGATAATAAATAAAATTACCAAGCTCTAGATTTTATTTATATCACATGAATTGCGATCCCTCAATATAATTTGTAAGGAAAATAAAAATTTTATTTATTATTTGATTTATATTTACATATTCTTAACTTTATAGCTTAACGTTTCAAAAAAAAAAAGAGTAATAAAATTCTATAGCATAAATTCTTCATTTCTAAATTTAAATTTTATGAAAACTAATATGTATATAACATAAATTTATTTTTATTCAATTTAAAATTAAAATTATATATAATTATAAAATACTAAAAATATATTATTTTCATTCAAATTGTAACTAACAATACTTGCAATATTTTCTTTAAAATATAGCTTTGCTGAAATTTATTATATATTTATTAGATAATTTTGAATATATATTATAAATATATTATTTATTGTTAATATTATTTTTATATAAAATTTATCTTCCATCTTTACAAAAAAAATATAGTATATTATTTTCATATAATATTTTTTTGAATATTTCTCAATAAATAGTAGTATTCAATTATATTATATTTTACTTATTATTTATAAACATAATAAGATATTCATCATTATGGTTACTTATATTAATTCATGCTTCGCACGATATAAATTAGGGCAATATACAAATATAACCCTATGTATTTGAGAAAGTGCAAATATAACCTGAGATAATTTTTAGTGCAAATATAACCCT
>JAULKJ010062329.1:0-16356 GCA_032355405.1 Rubia balearica
TTTGTCGCGCGTTTGTGCGCCCAACCGCGCGATGTTAAGCTCTCGGGCTACGCGCCGGTCGGCCGGTCTTCGTGTCGGTCGGGCGGCCATCGTTCTTCAAATCTGGACTTTTCTTCTGCCAAATTGTATTGACCTTCACTTCTAAATCCTTATTTCCTTGTGAATCTTCACTCTTGAATCTTTCATCATGAACATAACCATAAAAGACCTTCCGTGAACACCTTTAACTAGAGACTTAAGATATAACTCCTAAGTTATCATCCTAACTTTCTTACCAATGAAGCTTTCATTATTCTTACACAAAAACTTAATCTATTACAAATATGAGTTTCCAATGTGCTAAAAAAAGAGATGAGCACATCACTCATAAGGATACAATTCCATTAGACTCAAAGTAAGTTACAAAATGAAGGTTTTAGATACGAAAACCGAAAACGGTTATCTAAACCCCTTATGATGTAAACCTACCTAAATCTAGCAAACTTCCAACAAAAAATAACAAAAGAGATGTTAAATTCTTCAGAAAATACATGCATTTGACGTCTCGTCACTTACCGGACTCTTTGGCTTCCAGTCGGCTCCCCGAGGTAGCAAGTTATCCGACTTGAATCTTAAGATTTTTTATGCTTGAAAATTCCCTAGTCCCGAGATCTTTAATCTCACACTTTGTGCGCTCCGCGAAAACATCATGCTTCTTAGCCAATTCCGATATTTCTTCAAGGACTCTTCTCAATCCGACTTGTAGAGTGAGGCATTGTTGTTGGAAGACCCTTCTTACCTTGGATAAGGTTGAGGTGGAGCTTGTCCGCATCGGTTGTACCCTTGCATTTGGTTCACCTCGTGCCAACAGAAGTTAGGGTGATCGTGGTACCTCGGGTTGAAGGTGTTTACACAGGGGTCTTGCCTTTCACCTCATTGTTCCCACAAAACCCTTGTTGTGTCCCCCTACAGAACTGTGGCCTATTTCCTCTATTGTTAAAATCTAACACCTTAACTTCCTCCAAATCTTCCACCACTTGCGGGAAAACATCTGTGTGATGATCAAGGCTGTAAATGCCCACACACTTTCGCTTGTTGAACCCTACCTTTCATAAACTCTTTCATCATGGAAGTAAAAGCTTAGATTTGCTCCTTTAAATTGGGAGAATGGTATAGCTCTTCCATGGTTTTCACTCTCGATCTTGTACCAAACTGTCTTGTATCGTTTGCCATCTCTTCGAAGAGTGTCATTGCCTCCCTTGGGCTATTGTTGGCAATTGAACCATTGCAAGCGGAATTCACCATACACATGTCATCATCTCACAACCCTTCGAAGAAATAGTAAACCATGTCTCCCTCCTTATATATATGCGATCAATGTGTAAAGGTCATATATTTACAACGCTTATGGAAATGTGTCATTCATTTGTGACATTTTACGTTATTTAATTGTCATGTCACCTTTCTTGTGACACGTATGCGACATATTATTTGTGTCTCAATATTACGACATACTCCCTCCGTCCCAGCAGTAATGACCTATTTGCTTTTTCACGGTCTTCAATGATCATGTTTGACCGTTAATATCTCTAATTATATATACCGATTTTGCATTAGAAAATTGATATTTAGAAAATATACGTTAAGATTAATTCAACAATATCTGACATGATATATTTATTGTATATAGATTAATTTATATTTATGGTCAAAGTTTATCAAATTTGACTATGAAAATAGTAATTTGCCATTACGAGTGGGACGAAGGGAGTATTATTTACGACACTTTACCAAAATGTCATAATTTGACGACACGGTTATGATTTTTTTTGTTAATTTACTGCACAATTGTATCATTTCTTTAATGTGTTGTATATTTTTTGACATACATGTGGCACTTTTCTGAAATGTCCCAAGATTACGGCAATTTATTTATGACACTTCACTAAAATGTCCTAATTAGATGATACAATTGTGAATTTGTTGCTAATTTATTGCAGAATTGTATCATTTATTTGATTTGTTGCATGTTTTGTGACATACATGCAGTCACTTTCTAAAATGTCCCAAGATTACTACAATTTATTTACGACACTTTACTAAAATGTCCTATTTAGACAACACAATTATGAATTTGTTGCTAATTTATGGCAGAATTGTATCATTTCTTTGATGTGATATTTTTGGTGACATGTATACGACACTTTCTAAAATGACCCAAGATTACGACAATGACTACAAATATGTCACAATTACATGACACAATCTAAAATTTGCTTGGAAATTGTGGCATTTTTTGTATGTGTCGTCTCTCTTGTGATAAACATACGACACTTTCTATAATGTTCCAAGATTACGACAGACTATTTACGACACTTTAATGAAATCTGTTACTGAAACGATTCAAAAGTCCATTGCAAATATGTGACATAATTGTAATAGTTTCCTATTTTGTTTATATGTCTCCAGCCCGCATGATGCGCGGGAATTCAACTTTGGGCTAAAAAATTCAATAACCTGAGAAGAAAGTCGTGCTTTCCTCATCTTCTTCCTTGTTTCTTTCCTCATCTCCTTCCTTGTTTCTTTCCTTTTTTTTGTTCAGGCAGTGAATTTCTTCTCTCTCGTTTCACGTCACTACGTCCTAAAAGCTATGTCTGACACTGTAAGCTCTTGTGCGAAGTGAGTATATGGACATAAACCTACTAATTACAACACAAAACCTAGAAAAGACACTTCTTAAAATATTTTATTCAACCAATATTACTCATGCTCATACAGAAAGACACAAAGGAGTAAGAACTAAGCTCATTGTTTCAAATGTTTATAGAACTAAAGAGTATATATGTTCTTGGTGAAATTTGAACAAAACTATATCGCTAATTAGTTGATGACTTTTCTAGTTATTCCAGACATCTGCATCTCCATTGTTGTTCTTCTTAGCCTAAACAAATGGCCATCTAAAAGTCATCACTGTTGATTGTTTCTGCAATGCACCCTGTGTAATTCATGTAAACCCATCAAAATTGTCCAGTTAAGACCATATTGGAGCACCCCTTCATAAGCGCACAACTCATGATAAAACATGTACATTCCACACTACACTCGACATTGTAACAACTTCACTATTCCCGTTGCTCTAAAAGGCTGCTATTTCTTTTTCTCCTTTGCTGTAAATCTGCACACACAGAACCATCAAACAATGTAAGATACTACATATATGATAAATAAGAAAAGAAAAAAATACCACGAGTATAAAATCTTTACAAATAACTAGATACTAGCAGGATGAACACCGTGCGATGCGCAGTGTTCGTGATTTATATTTTGATGGATATCTTAATGTCGCTTCCTTGTACTGAGGGATATTAAGTTAAAATAACAAGTGAATCAGACAAATATATTGATGGATAAGTTCAGTGATAGTTGTAATTTATTGCTTTATCTCACAAAAGTGTTTATGGATAACCAAAACCCACTATATAATGTACAATACAAGTATATAACTGAGGGTAAAAATATAGTACAAAATGTAGCTGATGAATACAAGTTCTCTGTAGCATAAATACGTACATACATGAGTGTCCCCAATCCTCGTATAGATCTCATAAACCTAATTCTGAATGAGATTAGAAGTGTTGGTACTGCTCTCACTCATGCTTTGCTCTTTAACTTTTTTGGGCTTTTTCTTGTTGAGTGCTCCGCTTCTAATCATATTGTGCATATTTGTCTGCAAAAGTTTCCTCCAATCATGATGCACTGATCTCCCCAGCAGTGGTGGTGACCTTGCAGCTGTGGAGGACAAATCATGGTGGGGATGTAGCAGGAAGAAAAGATAAGACCCCATTAAAACGGGAACAAAAATGAGGGCAAAAAGAGCAGTTGAAGATCTGATCTTCATTTTCATGATGATGATCAGGCAATGCATATGAATATTTGGTCATAAAGAGATGGATGAAATCAGGCACTCTCTATACAATTTACTTTGCCTTTGTACTAATTAAAAATTTTAAAATAAAAGCGACACCACAATGAGTAAGTAACAACCAAAATATATTCTATTCCAATAGTAAGACAAGAATAAGTTAAACACAAGGAGTTTTTCATCTACGCTCAATACTTGAAAGTCTCAAGCATTACAAAATTCTCCCAACAAATATCTAGGATCCAGGCTTTTCCTTTTTCTCCTTGAAGAGAGCCAGAAGAGAAACACCGGAAACTTTTACCACCTTAAACTAGACCGTGAGAATATCTCCCATAGCATGACCCTTACGTCTAAATCTAGCAATTAGAACTTCGATATTTTCTTCAATTTAATTCAAACATCCATCATTGGGGACAAAGGTAGCAATCTTCTTCCCATTTTTTATGAGCTGGACCCTGGCACACTTACGGATGGCAGAATTTGGTTGTTTAGCCTCAATACCTATCTTCTCAAGGACAATGCCCTTTGCATGAGATGATCTAGCAAATGTCATTTTCCATTCATTTCCCAAATGAGACTTCTTGTAAGATTAGTCAGCCCACCTATGATTTCTCCTGTGGGTCTTGAGCTTGTGATCAGCTCCCATACCACATTTCTTCTCCATATTTGCAGATGAAAGAGAGCTCTGATGCAAGAGGCAAGGGTTTCAGGTGAGATTGGGAATGCAAAGGCAGCCTTTGTACTAGCTGGTTTTAGTGAACGGTAGATATTAATGCATAAGGAATTTGACATTCAATATCTAATCATATGGCATACGATGTTACTGGACAAGAACAACCAAAGCATTTAATAGACTACATAAATACCAAAAATACTTACATCTTCATCTCAGATCTTCACATGCAAAACTCAATGATGACAATACTTCATACACAACATAACTATCTCGCTTAAAACCTAACAGATGCTGAACTTATGAATGGATGATATGGACAGCTTGACAATAACTTCTTGAACTGTTCCCAATACTATAGTGAACTGAGATATATTGGAGAGTTGTTTCTTCAACCCCGTAGACTTTGAAGGTGGGAAGTATTTCTCAAGGAATCTGCACTACATATCCATCCAAGAGGAGATGCAACCGAGAGGGATATAGTACAACCAATCTTTGTCCGAATCCCATAGTGAGAAAGGAAACACTCTCAAATTATAATCTTCCTCTGAGACTCCCACCGGTTTCATATTGGTATAAACTAGGTGGAATTTTGAAAGATACTTGTTCAGATCTTCACCGACCATTCCATAGAACTTCGGTAAGCAATGGATCATGTCTCTCTTGATTTCATACGTCACATTGGATGGCAAGCGGGAAGATGATGCAAAGGGGTTTATTCTCCAAATTTGGAGCCATCAACTCACTCAAAGTGTGGTTATCCTCCGTTATTTCTTTGCCCCCTACAACTACCGAAAGTGGTTCTTGTGGAACTTTCGGTTTAGATATCCTCTTCCTTCGCCGCCTACCACATGTGTATTCTGCTGGATAATGTAAAATTCCCAAATTAGTGGTAAGGGTGTGTACCATAAATCGGGAATAAAACAGTGGCCAACTAAAAAGAACACTAGCAAAAAAGGTTAGAAGTAACCGGATACTATCAAGAAAGCTCAAAAGCAAAAACCAACAAAATAACAAAAAAACACTAACTACTCAACTAACACGCTATGCAAGTTAACTACTAGACCTTTAAACTAACATCCCCGACAACGATGCCAAAATTTGACCCGCCCTCTCTCGGCGTTGCTAAATCAATCAACGAATCACGGGAGATCCTCCAACTATAATCGATAGGAGGGCTATTAGGGGGGTTAAAGATAAATTTTATAATGTTTCTCCCGTTCCTACTACTACACTACCAATATTGTTAAATAGTGGCAAGAACCAGGGTCGTCCACAGAGATGTTAGGAATTTAATAATCAACTACGCACAACCGTGATCGGATCGTCAATCCGACCACGTGTTAGGAACAATCAGTGTTGGTAAAACAAGCATTGGGGGAATTTTTAGAATTAAAAATTCTAGCATGCAAATGATCACAAGAATAAACTATATAAACTAGCTCTCAGGAATATTTGCATAACATGATTAATATCATTTCAATCATCGATTTCATCAAATAAAACTGTGAGCCTATTCTAGTGTTTATGACATATGGTGTTGTCGATGGTTAACACTTCCACATACCTGTCACGTAGGGTGTGCACGTAATCTCTCATCGGGAGTGCAAAGATGGCCCTACCTACTGTGCTGATCTGAATCTCCTCTGTGCGATTACGTCCCGAGCACTACACCTCGAATGTTTCTCCCTATGCCTAAAAAGGCAAAGGGGGTGAAGCACCTTATCGATGGATCTAGAGTTGCAAACCCTAGTTTGCTACTCTATCTATCTTTACTCACAACCATTTGGACCAACTCGTCGGCTTACTAGTGCATGGTCGATCGTAACGTTAACAACAACAAACTACGTACACACACCCACGTGGATTCGAGCCCATCGTTACCTTAAGCGCTTTTAGGTTTCCCTCCCCAGGGGGTATCAATATTGCAGCAGCATGAAGGTAAGCTTAGGTGTGTGCTAACTAAGTGTGACAATTATGCAATTCATAAGAACTTTAATAACAAGCCATCATAATATCACAAATCACATAGAAATAGGCTAATCTAATAAATCTTACAAAATAGACATTATTAATAGAATACATATATAATCCCCAAGTTAATTACCTACTCCCTAATAATTGAACCCAAGTATTACATTGGATACAACACTTTTGGGAAAAAAATAAAAATAAAGAGAAGAAAGAAAAATAAGCTAGTGAGAAGGAAGAGTATTTTCTCTCTCTAACCTACTCTTAAAGATGAAAAGTGGGAATTAAATTAAACCCTAGTAGAAAAGGGTCCATATATATAGTATTAGGGAATTGAGCCTTGAAAAAGGCCCATAAAATAAGCCAAAAACCCTACCGGCCACAAACGGCATGAGAGGTGACATTTAGCACGACAAGTGTCAGCCTAGGCCCTTTTAGCTGAGGTGGGCCATCGGGCGTGGCACGGTCTCTGGCCTCGTGCCGGTACAGCCAACTCAGTATGGCATGGGTCGTGTGCCTCATACTAGCATGCCCTGTGTCGCCCGACACAGACTGCAGGCTAGAACTCCATTTTTTTATCTTCTGATTGCGCATCCCTTGTCGTTTTGCATGACCCATCGGCTGGAACATCATTTTGCTCAGTATCATAGCACAACTCGTGTCATTCTTCACACCCCATGGAAGGTCTTGGCATTAGTGAATTGAAACGACCCGGACCGTGTGAAATGGAATGGCCTGCCCCCACACTTGGCCTAATTTTGAAGTGGAACAAAGACATGGGGCACGGGAAGCCGGGGTTGACACAGTCCATGATGGAGGCCTCTGGCACAGCCTGTGTTGCTGCCGTGCTAGGCTCCCTTCATGCCGGTTGGGCTGGCCTCGTGCTGGCCCTGGCTGGTCTAGCCGGCTGACTTGTTTGCTCCGCTACGGAAGAACTGTTGATCCAATTTGAGAATTCTTGTAGTCAATTTTATAGTTCTCAATAATAGGAATCCAATAGTTCCACCCTCAAGGGCTTATTCTTCTCGGATCATTCCCATAACTTCGTGCAATCTCGGATAACACTTCCTCTGCATCTTCCTTGGCCTTCTTGAACTTTGAATCTACCTTTTCCGGCTCTATTCCATATACTACCACAATTTGGAGTCCATGACCTTCAATCTACTACCATCCTTGCAAATGACATTCGATATCTTCTACCATCCTTGTGAATGACCATCGAATATCTTCAACCACCTTCACGGATAGCCTTTTACAAAAAGTACTCATGAGCAACCTACTAATAAGATAAAAAAGGAATATCTAGGTGCCTGTGAATATAAAGTGTCCATTAGTTTCATTTAAATCTACGAAACTCTGGATTTAGACAAGAAAACACAAAAATGCCTGTCTAAACCCTTTGTCGTGTAAACCTAACTAAAAATAGCGATCAACCAAACAAAAGTTGATAATAAATGTGTCAAATGTATCGACTAACAGATGCATAAAGGTGCACATCAGTTGTTTTAATGTATAACCTGACAAATTGAAGCATGATTCTTTTGATTATTATTTACCAAAGAGTAGATGGTTTTCTCATCTTCTTAATTCAGAGAGCTCCATCTCTACAAACTAAACAAGAGAGCCTCTAACTGGTAGAAATAGAGAATTCATTTTTGGGAAGAAAAAGATCACCCAACACTTAATACACGACATCATTTTAAATTTAAAAAATCCACTTAGCTAAGACCGTTAAGCATCTGAAATATCAATTCATCAGTTCATTACAAAAACTCAAAATGTAAAACAGTAGATTATAATGCTCCTTTTGTCTCAACTTTGACTGTAACATTCATTTTATAGGGTTAGAACTTTTCTGTACAAGAAGAGAAATATATTTTAACAAAGGTTGAATAACATTGGCAAGTGAGTGACATAACAGCACATTATCATATTCAAATCCTAATTTGCCACACTGGCTACCGTTAACATCCAAAACAGTCATTTTTTCTAACTGTTATCTCCTTCAACGGTTTTCTTCTCGCTGGAATTAACTCTCTTCTCAGATAGCTATAGTGGCTCCTCCGACTGGAGGCTGCCCGCCATCCTCCTATGTACAATCCACCTACCTATGCTTCCATTCTATGTATGGAGGTGGAAAAACATGTCTATTCTCTATTTGAAGATGTTCAGAGACTCTCAGAGCCATTGAAGCTGTGCTTAATTGGTAAATCTGGCTACGATAAACCGGGTATGGAAGTTACCCGTCGTTCTTTCGTTAATATGGGGTTTAAAGGTGATGTGAGAGTTGGTCTTTTAGACAATAGGCACATACTGATTAGGTTTGCAATAGAGGATGATTTTAATTGCTACTGGATGAAAGGAAAACTTAGGATTTAGGATTATCTTGTCAGATTTCGCAAATGGACTCCATATTTTAACCCTGATAAGGATGCCCTTATGGCTCTTGTTTGGATATCTATACATAATCCACCTGCCTTTTTATTTCACTAAGGAGGCCACAAAATTCCTAATGGAAAAATTTGGTGAGCTAATGATAGAGGAAAGACCAACCAAGGAATTTTTGATACCCTTTGTTATAAGATAGTGTGTTCAACTGGACCTTACCCTAAAACATCTTGATAAGACTGGGTTCAGAACTTGAGAACAAATGGTGTAGGGTGGAATATGAGTTGAAGCCACACTATTGTGCTAATTGCTGCCTCATAGGTCATACTTCTGGAAAGGTTCCAAAAATGACAGGGATTGTAATGAATGACAAGACTATCATAAATGATAAGACAGTCAGGCTGAACACTAGAATGACTCCTCCGAACTTTAAATGGAGAAAGGTTGGGAAGGATGCTAGATTGATTGCACATACCTCAGGATTGTCAATATCACAGAAGCAAAAAGAGGCTCGGGAAGCTGATTTGGCCTACTACCAATAAACTCCTGAGCAATAGATTACTCCTCAGATCTCTTCTAGGACGGATCAACTAGTGCTCCATACCGTGACTCTTCAAGCTCCTCAAAACTCACAACAAATAGCAAGGGAGATCTTCACAGATGATGAAAAAATGATGTTTCAACTGATGAATAAGAAGTCTAACTTCAAATTTGCAAAAGATGATCTCACGATCTCCAACCACTTCTCTAACTCTTACAATTTCTTTACTGCCCCTCATCAAAATAGCATTTTCCCTGCTAATTCATTATCTTTCTCACAGGGAAACAGATACAAATTCCTACAACAAGGTGCCAGAGAAGAAACGGGCTCAAGCAAACCATCAAATCCATCACACACTAAGTCAGCACAATCTCGGAAATCCTTTTCTTCATTGGCTAGAAAATCCCAGGTTCCATCTAATCTATCTTCTGGTGAAAATGAGTCAGTTTCAGATGATGATTCTAATGTCAACATTGAGGCTGATATAATGTATCATGATGATATCATAGAAGGATTACCTCGTGATAAGTTGAATGATAGTAAAAAGAAACACAAAAAAACTATTTCACAGGGATTAACATGATCCTTAGGTCATCTCTAAGAAGTTGACAATCCAATGATTAGGCACATAAGCATTACAAATGTTTTGATATGGAATATAAGATGATATGGAACTGTTTTAAATAGGTTAAACAATCTGATTAGAATTCATAAAGAGGACATACTAGGGTTGATAGAACCAACGCATCCAAATACTGAAATTAAGCATCTCAGCAGGACTTTAGGATTCTCCAATCATAATGCATGCAATAATAAAAAAAACGGTTAATGTGGAGAAATAATTTTAATATAACTAACATCACACATAATAAGCAATTCTTAGGATGCACCATAATAGATAATAACACTAATGAGAATTGGAATGCTACCATAATCTATGCGCAGAAAACTAGAGACCTAAGAAAACAATTATGGTCAGATCTGAAAAACCTACAGGTAGCACCTACCATTTACATAGGAGACTTTAATGCCATTAGGGATCTTACAGAGTATAAAGGTAGGAAAATAGCCCCACAAGGTAGTATCTCAGACTTTAGAAGTTTCATTAATAATTTAAAATTGTTAGAGATACAAATAGTAGGATCCATATTCACATGGTCAAATAATAGACTTAGAGATCCACTCGACTTGATAGAGGTTTAGCAAATGAGGATTGGCTTAATTTTTATCCTAACTCTTCAATACAAATCTTAAATAGGGCCGGTTCCGATCATTGTCCAATGTTGTTATCAATATACAATAACCAAATAAGCCATCCAAAGCCTTCTAGATTTCAGGAAATGTGGTTAAATAGAACTGATTTTATGGACATGGTTAGAGAAGATTGGGACAGAATAGCTATTGGCACTCCAGTGGCAATTCTATGTACAAAACTTAAAAGACTTAAGATAACAATTAAAGAATGGAATAAAACTCACTTTGGAGATATTTTTAAAATTTTAGAGGAGGCAGGGGAGAGAGTCAGATTAGTTGAAGAGAGATATCAGGCTTCACCAACTGAGGATTATTTTGAGGTTAAAAAACAGACAACACTACTGACTAGGGCAACTAAAGAACATGAAATATTTTGGAAACAAAAATCAAGGATTAAATGGCTATCGACCACCACCCAAATTGCGTCATAACCCTTCTATGTAAGAGGGAGTCCCATCACGAAGTCCATCGTGATATGATCCCACTTCCATTCAGGAACCTCCAGTGGTTGTACCAACCCTGATGGTTTCTGATGTTCAGCCTTGACTTGCTGACACACTAAACATCGTGCCACATATTCTGCTATGTCCCTCTTCATGTTATCCCAGCAGAACTTCTGTTTCAAGTCCCGGTACATTTTTGTCCCTAAATGCATTGCCTCAACTTGGATTACCTTAATACCTAAGAAGAAAAACCCATCAAGCTTCTCAGAATATAGTCCAATTAGTCTTTCCAATTTCACTAATAAAATCTTCTCAAAAATAATGATGGAGAGGCTAAAACCTAAAATGGATAAAATTATTTCAGAGGAGCAATCTGCATTCATACAAGGGAGAGAGATTTCAGACAACATCATTTACATGCAGGAGCTTTTTAGGTTTCTCAATAGGAAAAATAGGGACCATAACATTATTATAAAGTTAGATATGCAAAAAACCTTTGATAGGGTATCCCGGGGCTTTCTCAATTCCATCCTTCTCAAATTTGGATTTAACGGGATTTTTGTTAAGCAATTATGTCTAACATTAGTGCTGTTTGGTTCTCTATTTTAATTAGTGGTAGCCCTGTAGGCTTCTTTACATCAACAAGAGGGATTAAGCAAAGAGATCATATATCTCCTTTCCTTTACAAAATTCTAACTGAATCCTTTTCCAGAACCTTGAAACATGTGGTAAATTTAGGACTAATAAGACCCTACCAAATCTCTAATAGAGTTGTTCAACCAACACACATAATGTATGCTTATGACACAACTCTATTTACTACTGCTGATGCTAAAAATCTGAAGAACCTGAAAAATACCTACAAGCTTATGAACTTGCATCTCGACAGAAAATTAACTATTAAAAAAGTGAGTTCTACATTAAAAAAAGGGATCTGTAACACTAAAATACTGTAAATTAAAAGAATCTTAGGGATGAACCAAGGAAAGACCCCAATCACATATTTAGGAGCCCCTATATTCCAAGGCAGAATTTAAAATGACTATTTCAGCCCCTTAATGGATAAAATTGAAAGTAAATCAACAATTGGAAAAATAGGTGTCTCTCACCAGCAGGAAAATTCACTTTAGTTAGTTATAGCATTTATTCCCTAGGCACACATATTTTCACAGTTATTAAGCCAACAAAGCATGTTGTCAAAAGGATATAAGTAATTGTTGCTAATTTTTTCTGGGGGGGAAATGATGAAGGAAATCATAAACTACACTGGAGATCTTGGACAAAATGTTGCATCCCAAAGGAAGAGAATGGCCTAGGAGTTAGAGATTTTAACACTACAATAAGAGCTTTATCAGCAAAACTATGGTGGAAGTTGCAACATAATAAAACTTTATGGTCTAATATTCCGTGGCTCCTTAATGATTCTTCTCATACATCACACACTAAAACAAGGATATAGTTAATCACTAGAAAATGTAATGCTAACTCACAAGTCATCTATGGATCATGGCTGAGTAGTTTCTAGACTAGCTTGGTAATGGAGCTCTATTTTACAAGTGGCCTGACCACATGGATCTTCCTTTCTCTGGACTTTCAATCTCACAATTTATAAATGATAAGCAAACATATTTACCTCTTTTGGAGCCTTATTTGGCTACCAGTTATACCTCTCTTTTGCAGGAGGCACTCAAAGTCAAACATGAGGACAGGCTAATCTGGAAACCATATGCAAATGGAAGATTTACAACATCATCGGCCTACTCAACTTTCAGGTTCAAGAGACCTAAATTGGCTTCACTGAACCAAGTGTGGAACAAAAATATTCCAGGGAAGTTATCTATTTTTATGTGGAGACTTATGAACTCACTTCTGCCTTTTAATGACATGCTAATTAAAAAAGGTTTTTACATGGTTTCTAAATGCATCAACTGTGACAATTCAGATTCTATTCAGCATTTTCTCAATGACTGTCATCCCTCTAAATCTGTTTGGTCTGATGTACATAACTTAATAGGTATGAGAGACAAAACATTTCACTCAATATAGGACATAATCTCTTTTTACCTAACATTTCAGGTCACACTAAAACTCAGAATAAGATGGTAAGAATTTTTACAATAACAACTTTGTGGAATCTTTGGAAGATGAAAAATAAGAGGGTTTATGAGGGAGACAATTGGAACACTAACTCGGTAATCCTAAACATAAAAAATGAGGTTAAACTTTGCCTAGCTGCAAAACCTTTAACTGCTAACATTGAGGAGGAAAAATGCTGGGTTTCTAAAGACTGTGTCATTTTTTTAAGAGGAAAAAAAGGTGGGTTGCAGAGTTAGTTTATTGGTCTAAACCAACCACTGATTTCAAAATTAATGTAGATGCTTCTTGGTTTAGATTAGATAATTATGCTGGATTAGGTCTAATTACTAGGGATAGAGATGCAAATTTTATTAATGCCCATGCTGAATCTCAATTGGCCATCTCCCCTTCACATTTTGAACTTCTAGCTATTCATTTAGGAATCAAACAATCAAGGAACTTTCCCAATTCCTCTGTTCAAATTGAATCTGATTCACTTTTAGCTATCCAATTCATTAAGGACCCTGTGAAAGCTCCATGGCATTTGTATTCACTATGCTGTAACATAAATGAAGTTTTGATAAGATCTAATGCAACTCTGAAATTTACTAAGAGAGAAGATAATCAAGCAGCAGACTTCTTATCTAAGAAGGCACACAACTTGATATACCAGGATTTCACATGGGATAATTTGAAAAATGAGCTTAGAGGAATCATATTAATGGATAAGAAATACATCCCTAATATTAGAATTAGGCTTCCATGACAACGTGGATTTGATTTTGGGTTAATCCATACTTTCCTGTGTTTCAAGCATCTGGCAATGTACATTCATTCATTTTAAACCAAGGTTCAGTTGCTACTGAGTAATGTCTCTATTTCAGTTGATAGGTTTTCTCCTTTCTTTGGTCACAGGATGTTTTCAGAAAATTTCTTTGTATGCTGGACTGGATTGGATTCGTTCTAGAAACTGGCCCCTCTTGCCTCTTCAAGCTGGACTGAATTGGATTGGTTGATGCTTCTCCTCTTAAGCTTCTCGGATGAAATTTATTTTTGGAAGAAGGATTAGAAGATTACATCCTTCTCTGCCTCCTTCATGCTTTTTGAGTGAATACGGATTCAATTGATATTGTTTTAGTACCGCAGATAAAGATTATATGGACATGGATCCTATTTTGGATAGATCATTAAAATAGTGTACAATTGTATTTTCTCTTGTTTGATCTTATTGGATATTTGGCCTGAATCGATTAACACAAGGGGTGGAGGTCGATTATAGGAAACATATCCAAATAGATCACTAGAGTTTTTCTCCTAGGGCAGAACTATAGTATAAGGCTCTTGTATAATGTACTTCAATATGTGTTTTAATGCTTTTGGTTCAGGTTTCGGGTTAGGAGAGCCCAATAAAAATCTCCCACCCACCAATGGTGGATGTTTTTAAAAAATAAAAAATCCTAATTTTCCACGAATGGATTAAATGAATAACTCACGTTCAAACCAAACTGACGAGGTCATCTTTACCGGAACAACTGGTAGCAAGCTTGGTGATAGTTGCACTAATCAAATTCCCCCTACCATCAAATTAAGACAAATTAGTTTAGACACTTCATAAATAAACTCGTTATTTCAGTTTCAAAATCAACACAAAAAAACACACCACTACAACAATAAGAAGCTATAGAAGCATAGAGCTAAGAACTGCAAAATTAAATTCAAAAGGAACAAAAGTTGAACTTTACATTTTTAACTGGTTCTTATCAATTGTCTCCAGAGCTTCCCCTCTTGTAAACACAATAGCATGATTTTAATTTTCTGGCTTTCCATCAAATTAAAGATGAATTAGTTTATATTTCCCCCCAACCATCAAATTAAAGATGAATTAGTTTAGACATTAATTGAACACTTAAACTTCATAAATAAACTCGTTATTTCAGTTTCAAAACAACACAAGAAGAAAAAAACACCACTACAACAATAAGAAGCTATAGAAGCATAAAGCTAAGAACTGCAAAATTAAATTCAAAGGGAACAAAAGTTGAACTTTATAATTTTTAACTGGTTCATATCAATTGTCTCCAAAGCTTCCCCTCTTGTAAACACAATAGCATGATTTTGATTTTCTGGCTTTCCTTCTTCTAATTTGGATGAACCACGTAGTTTGACACAATATATTTCCTTCACCACAAGTTAAACAATAAGTCAATCATGATGTACAATCTAAGCAAAAGTTGACTATTAGAAGCAAAACAAGGAAAACCAGCAATTTCATCAATATAGACAACTCGCAGAGATGGGTTGCTTTGTGGAAAACCAGCAACATTTTAACATATTATACTACTCCACTCACTGTAACACGTCTTCCTCACAATTAAACTAACAATTCACGTGAAACATGACCTAAACCCCCAATAACCATGCTAGTAATCGCAAGGGTCATCGTAAATGGTTACAACTGACAGGGTATAAAGGTATGAAGGGTACCTATTTTGAACCGCAATAGAGCACAATCATTGTAGCATTAATCACAGGTTGAAGCAAGAATCAATCCTTAATATAAATTGCTGAAAAGAATCAAGAGTGCCAGAATTTTCAATTCAACTTGTCACTGATATAGAAAAATTATACAATATGGATGTGTAAATTTTACCTGTTCAGAATCTAAGTATTAGCTGGTAATAAAACTTCCTTGTAGACAACATTTCTTGTGTAACCGATAGGTTGAATCAACGAAGTCAATAGCCTGATAAGTACTTTTAATTGATCTATAGTTTTTGGCCCTAGATAATGCAATATCAAGTTTTCCATGCGAAAATCTGGTTCCTTTAAATAGACACATACAAAATTTAAAGTTTTCCCTTGCGATTTATTGATTGTCGTCGTAAAACATAACATATAGGAAATTATTTTCTTTTAAATGGAATAGAAGAGTTATACGAGGAATGAAAACAGACTTTCCTGCAAATGAACCAACGAAAGTGGGAGGTCGTCGCCGTACCTCTCAAAGATGTTACTTTTAAGCCCTATTTCTCACTAAATACAACTAAGTAGATAGTATGGCAAGTCGGGGTCGTCCACAGAGAAGAGAGATATTTCTAAGTATCTAAGC
>JAULKJ010062437.1:0-16356 GCA_032355405.1 Rubia balearica
GGGAGAATGGTCCGAGGTAACTCTATTTAAACCTGAATGGATGTATTTGGAAATTTTAAGGTCCAAAGTGCATTTCCCTTTATCCTATCTGATCTTTTGGACACTCTATATATACCCTTTCTACCATTGGTCCATGTATATCTGTTCCCAACCGTGGGAAGATCCAGAAGACTATTTGACAAAATGAAAGTGTCAAACTCTAATATGCTATTGGGGTCTGGAATGGAGGAGCCCCTTTACTCATCAGTGTTTCAGATCACGTTATAATCACCAGCCAGAATTATAGGGGAAATATAGTTTTTAATCTTTTCTTCAAGGCTTACATACATGAGGTTTCTAATATCCCTATATTGTTTACCATACACTGCAAACAGCATAAATTTAATATCTTATCTATGGTTGCAGACCTGTATATGTATAAAATCATTGTGCTCAAAGACTAGAGTTGGGACATTGTCATTTTTAAACATTACCCAAATCCTGGAGTCAACCGAGGCCAAAGCCTTATCAAAACCAAGAGATAGCCTGAAGCTGTCTAGTTTTCTAGCTTTTACTTAGCTTCAATAATTACCAGAATTGAAAAGTTATGCATGTGAGTCAGTTTCTTAAGTCTTACAAAAGAATTTGCAATACCTCTAACATTCCATGAACAGAGCTTAACATTCATTAATCTATTTTGATTTAGATTTCAAGCGCGTTACAACCATGTTAGGAGATGTAAAATAATTCTTGGGAGGGTCTGGGGGCTTACCTTCTTCTGGAGACTCACCACCTCCAGGACCGCTATCCTTTGACTTTTAACTCTCAGTTCAGGTGTTATTTCCACATCTTTTATGCTGACTAATTGCAGGGAGAGATTATCAACATTCTGAGCCTTAATTTCTGCAACCTCCTCCACTGGGAAGTGTACCTGATGGTTGAATTTATGCATTAGTTTAACATGAAACTTCCTTAGATTATAAAATACCTGCGTTTTGTCTGGGAGGACTGATGAATCATTTTTATCATCTTGGTTTGGCAGATTTGAGTCATCCCGCAATCTCCAGTTGCTATGATTACGCTTTGTCCCGTCTCTCTCAATTTAGGAGTGCACCGAAAGAATGCTTCTTTTTGGGCTTATTGAATAGCGCTTGATAACTCTCCATTTTGTTTTTGTTGGTTTCCTGGGTCTGAAAGACTCTTTGGTCTTCTTTGACTGTGAAATCTCCGGAGGAATTACTTCCACGGCATCCTGGAAAACATCCTCCTCGCCATTAATTTGCGTTTGCTCCCTGATATTAACCAGGTCAGGGACTGTCACCTTCTGTGACCGTGGATTTACAGTAGCCATGAGTTTTTCATAGTCAACAGATTGATGCCCAATCTTTAAGCACTTGCAACAGCAGGCTGGGTGATCCTCGTATTTGATATGGTACCATTTACTTTCCTTTTGTGAGCCGAGCCTTATTCTTTCCGGGAATTTTCCGGTGAGGTCCATTTCCACACATAGCCTTATCGTTGAAGGTCCTGTATGATTGATTGTGGGCTGGTCAGCAAAGATCAGCTCCCCAAATCTACTAGCAATGAGCGGGATTGAATCTTTATGCAGATAGTAGGCTGGAGGGAATTCCACCGAGAGCCAAATCGGGACCAGCGGTGGCTCCTCCTGAACATCAGAGTTTCTCATCCATTTAAGGACTTTCATCACCGTGCCGCCCAAATTCCAATTCCTCTTAATCCAACACCGCTATATATCCTCGTCTAGATCGAACCGAATGAAGACATACCTTCGATCTAGAGTTGTTATAGATGCTTTTCCTTTGAATCCAATGCGTTTGAATTGATGTCTGATGAACTCCAGCGAAGGACGGCCTCTTGGAAATTTATCGATGAGGTTTCGCCTGAACGGTTCGGAGAGATGTTATATCTCCTGGTAGTTGAAAAGTACAGCTATTTCACCCTTGAATTCCGTAATTGGTTTTAGGGGGATGCATTGTGCTTGTATCGATTGCCTCTGGGTAAGAGCAGATTTGTATGAGGTCGGCGGACTCTCGCCAGTGGGGGGAGCCGCCATGGCTACGGTGACGGTGGACACAGAACTTGACCGTTATTGTACCGTTGTGGGGGGAGATGCCGTTTATTGGGATAGATTGGTTTTGTATCTTGTTTTTACGGAAGAGAATCAGATTAGAGAGAGACGGAAGAGCGAGAGTGAGAGGAATTGACTAATAAGTTGATTCTTTGGTTGAACAATTGCTCTGCCGCCTTGTATAAGTTGATTTTTTGTGTCTGTTGTTGGTACTCCCAATTTGTGTGTTGTTGATGTCAATTTCAATGTTACATGTTGTAAATGAATAACTATGCGTTGCATGAGTTAGTTAGATTGTGTCATCTCTGCGTTCAACTCTTTCTAAATGTAATTTTTAGTAACTATATGCATGTGTCTAGTTTTTTAATATCAAATACGCATTATTATATTAATTATATTAATATGGAATAGATTTTAGTACATCCTTATCTAACTTATGAGAACTGTTAACTAATAACCTATCTACTTTTTGAAATACAACACACTCAAAACACTTAGATAATTCTAACACATCTTGAACTACGTTCTCCACCTCCAAATAAGGCTTCTCCAACTTTAAAAGGAATCTCACCGCTAATAAGGAGTCATGTATAATTACTGACCAGCGACATTTGTCTCTCAAGTCTTGTATTGATGCGAGTATTGCTTCTAGCTCAGCCTGCAGTTATGATGATACTGTTGAAAGTTGGTAAGACGACATATGAGTTGCGTATTATCCAAAATTTTCCAAGACCTAACTGACAACACTCTATGTTTATCAAAAGTTGCTTCCATTGTACATTTAATCATCTCCCCAGGCTCACCATCACGCACCCGATCTATATATGTTGGTGAAAACTTTTGAGAAAAGTTCATATGCTACTGAGAATGATCAAAACTCCGGTAGCTTGAAAACAACAATGCAGCTTGCTCCCAAATGTTTATGGGATCCAGGTCATGTTTGACTCGTCTGCCTCCCCATCATATATCATTTCTAAACGACTAGATCACTCAAATAATGCAAAAGGTTAGAATATGTGGTGCCTGCAATATCTAGTCTTTAAGCCATATCATAAACGATCCCATCGTATTCTCAAAATTGAATCCTAATGTGCTTGATCTCTAGACCTTTTTCATGATATTGCATCCTGAGAACAAATGATCTTGGCTTGCTAGCCCATGATTACACATTTTGCAGGCAGGATTAATTAAGCAACCTCTCTTCACAAGTTCTCCTGGTGCAAGTGTTCTTTTTTTGAATTCGTGACTCACCCCCTCCTGACATCACTAAATCAATCAACCAGTGGGAGATCTGCCGACCAATTAAAAACCGAGAGGAGGCTCGAGTATTAAGGGTCATAGATAGAAATTTGTAATGTTTCTCCCGTTCCTACTACTACACTACTAAGATTGGTAGATATTGGCAAGTACAGAGGTCATCCATAGAGATGTTAGGAATCTAATAATCAACTACGTACAATCATGATCGGGTCGTCAAGTCGACCATGTGTTAAGATTAATCAGTGTTGGTAAAACAAGCATTTGGGGGGGTTATAACTAAAACTACTAGCATGCAATTGATCATGAGAATAAACTAAATAAACTAGCACTCAGGGAATATTTGTTCAACATGATTAATGTCATTTCGATCATCGATTTCATCACATAAAACTATAAGCCTATTCTAGTGTTTATGACACGTGGTGTGGTCGATGGTCAACACTTCCCCATACCTGTCACGTGTGCACGTAATCTTCCATCGGCACCGCATCCAATATTAGGGGATTGCAATGACGGCTCTGCTTGCTGTGCATTTCTAAATCTCCCCCGTGCAATTACATCCCTGGAACTACACAACAAAAGCTTCTTCCTAGGCCTAAAATGGCAAAAGAGTGAAGCACCTTATTGATAGCTCTTGGGTTTCAAAGCTAACCCTAGTTTACTACTCTAGCTATCTCTACCCGCTACCCTTCGGACCAACTTGTTGGTTTATTAGTGCATGGTCGATTGTAATGTTAACAACGGCAACCTACGTGCACACACCCACGTGGATCCGGACTCATCGTTACCCCTAGCGTATCTAGGTTTCCCTCCCCGAGGGTATCAATACTGCAGCAACCTGAAAGTAGACTTTTGTGTGTGCTAACTAAGTCTGACAATCATTCAATTCACAAGAATATTATGAAAAAGCCATCATAATATCACAAAACACATAGAAATGGGTTGATCTAAGAAATCTCACAAAATAATTATTAATTCATGAATGCAAATATAATCCCCAAGTTAATTACTTACTCCCTAAGAATTGAACCCAAGTATTGTATTGGATTCAACCCTTTTGGGCAAAAGAAAAATAAAGAGAAGAAAGAAAAATAAGCTAGAGAGAAGAAAGAGTATTTTCTCTCTCTAACCTACTCTTAAAGATGAAAAGTGGGTATAAACTTAAATCTAGTAGACAAGGGTCCATATATAGTAATAAGGATTGGGCCTTAAAAAGGTAAAAAACCAAAAACCCTAGCAGCCGCAAGCAGCATAGACAATGCGTCTGGCATGATCTGTGCTAGTCGAGGACCCTTCGTGCTAGCGCAGTCCACTGGACATGGTACAACCCGTGTCCTCATACCGATAAGATCAGCTCGGTCTAGCACGAGTTATGTGCTTTGTGCTGGCGCGACCATTATGAGTTGAACCACCAGCTGGAACGCCATATTTGATCTTCTGAGTGCACACCCCGTATCGTTTGGCCCAGCCTGTCGTCTGAAATCTCATTTTTCTCAGTAACGTGGAATGGGACATGTCATTATTCACACCCCATGGTATGATATTTTCACAAGTGACTTGAAACGATGCGAACCATGTAAAATGAAACGGTCCACTCCCATACTTAGCCAAATTTTGGAGTATAACGAAGACATGGGGCACGTGTGGCTGAATTCGGTATGGTCCATGCTGGAGGCCTTTGGTATGTCCCATGTTTCTTGGCATGATCCATGCAGACCACTGGCAAGGGCCATGCTAGGCTGGCTTCGTGCCGGTCGGGCTGGCTTCGTGCTAGCCTTCTTCGATTCGACTGGCTGACTTGTTTGCTACCTTATGGAAGAACCGCTAATTCAATTTGAGAGTTCTTGTTGTCAATTTTATAGTGTTCCAGAAGAAGAATCCAATGGTACCACCCTGAAGGGCTTATCCCTCTTGAATCATTCCCAAAACGCTATGCAACTCTCGGAAAACAATTCCTCTGCTTCTTCCTTGGCCTTCTTGAACTTCTAACCCTCATTTTCTGGGCTCAATTCCATCTGCTACCATGCTTTGGAGTTTGTGGCCTTTAATCTACCACCATCCTTGCGAATGACCTTCGATATATTCTACCATCCTTGCGAATGACCTTCAAATATTATCTACCACCCTTGCAGATTGCCTCCTACAAAAAGATGATGAAAAAGTACCCAAGAGCAACCTACTAATAAGATCAAAAAGGAATATCTAGGTGCCCGTGAATAAAAAGTGTCCATTACCTTAAATTAAGTCTACAAAATTCGGGATTTAGACAAGAAAACAAAAAAATAATCATCTAAACCCTTTGTCGTGTAAACCTAACAAAAACTAGCAATCAACCAAACAAAAGATGACAGTAAATGTGTCAAATACATTGGCTAACACATGCATAAAGATGCACATCAATCCCTCACACTTAAACCTTTACTCGTCCTCGAGTAAATAAAAACAAGAAAAGATCTAAGAGAATTGTAGCATGCAAAGAGAAGTTAGCCAATGCATCCAACTTATTCCCAAGCTACACTAGTTTCCCCAAAGAAGTAAGAATCTCACAATTCTCACACTCCCTGAAGATACTAAATTAACCTAACGACCCAATATATTGTGAAGAAAAAGGTAAGCACAAATGAAAAGTGTTGAACTAGCTTACTCCACCGAATAGTCCGTCAAAATAAATCCAAGAGTTGTTGCCGAAAAATCACCAAGGATAATCCAAAAGATCCTCAACTTGGTTGTAACTAAGGATAAGTCAAGATTCTTAACTTAGCTACAATAAAGGATAATGCTAACGGATCCTCAACTTAGTTTCCATTTTCTCTCATTTTTCCTAGGAGCCCTTTGGGTTTTCATCCTAACATTCACACATGTTGAACTCACTATCTCACCTTTTTCGACATGGCATCTCATTTTTAACTTTGACTCATCCGGGCTTTCTTCCCAATTTAACCTAAGTTTCCCTCTCGAGTTTCCAACTTAGCCGGGTATATATATTCATTTTTTTCAAAATTTTCAATTTTTTTTGTGTAGCATAAACTGCCCCAAAGTTGGCTTCATACTACAAAAGATCATGAGAAAGAAAAAATTACACCACCAAAAGTTCCAAAAACACATCCCCAAAACAAACTACAAAGAGGTTCCCCCACACCTAAAGAAAACCACAACCAAAGGTTTGAAAATCTAAATGGGGGGAAAATACCAAAAACAAGGAAAAATAGCCATCCAAACTATTATCATAGGCTGAAACACAACCATAGGAGATGCTACCATAGAAGTGTCCCAACTCCTCCCCCACACTTAGTTTATGCATTGTCCCCAATGCATATAACCAAGTTAAGGGAAAAAGTTGGAAACAACGAGGGATGCTCAGTGTCATCTCTGATGTCTGGCTTCTTGCCCTTGCTCGCTCAAATATATATGGTAGTAGCCATCTTCGATGCTTGATGTCCTCAGTCTGTCATTGACCTCCCTGGTGCCATCCAGCAGGTTTCCCACATTCTCCCCTATGTGGTGCAGCTGACCATCGACCCTATCAAATATCTCCGTCGTATCCCACTCGTGGTGGTCTAGCTAAGTGCCAAGCCTGTGAATATCATGCCCGTCCCCAAAAATAGATTTCAGTAAAGACAGTGCCCAGCTCGGTCCATACAACTGATGAGTCCACATAGGATAGGAGAAGACTGACTCATAACCTGGTGACTCATGCTCCTTGAAGGGGCTGAATTGGGGGTGATGGAAAGAGTGCTCTTTCTGCTGAGAATGGCCCGAAACACTATGCCTTTAGGGATCAAGGTTTAGGTTAGGTGGGGGCCCACAGATGCTATACTGTGCAAAGTCATCGTAGTGAGAGGAGATGTTGTGCCTGTGAGAGCTACTAGCGTCATGCCCTGCGGAATTATATGGCTCCTCATGAATGATAAACGGCCCCCTACTGAGGGGGTGTTCCTCCAAATACCTGATCAAAATAAAGATGTGAGACTAAGGGTTGCTCTAAAGATGGTGGTGGCATAACTTGCGGGAATGCTGGTTGTGGCTGGACGGGAAGATGCTCAATGGGAAAGAACTACGCGGGATGCACCGAGACCTGCTCCTGATCATCTTCTTCCTATGTGTCATCATCATCTCCCGGGTAATGCTCTCCCAAAACTACCTGTGAATCCGCATCCGGCTCACACCAAGTTGCCAACTCGAACCATCGTATCCTTTACTAGACCCCGAGGGATAGCTTAGGAGTGATAGGCTATTTGGACAATTACCATAGTTTCTTTAAGTTTACCTATTTCTATGTTCTCATAAACGCAAAAAGGAATGAAATTAATAAGGCTCCTAGATCAATCATAGCATTTTTCCTCAATTTACCATCTAAAGAAATAGGAATTGAAAATATGTCGGGGTCATCACATTTTGTAGGGAACTTCCTATGATTAAGAGTGACAACTCCCTCTATTTTCAATTTTCCTAAGTGGTTCGTTCCTCTTTTTAGTACATGCAACTTTCAATAATTTAGCATAAGAGGGCACGTGCTCAATTAACTCTAAGAGTGGAATGCTAACCTCAACCTTCTCAAAGATTTTACAGATGTGCTCATTATTGGTTACCACCTTCGGCCTCCCCTTAAATGCACTAGGGAAAGGTGACGGAAGGTTCACCCTCACCTCGAGGTTGGAAGTTCCTTAGAGACTTCCTCTTCCATAACCAATTCTTGCTCCTCCAAGTTGGTTTTGTTGCTCTCCACGACCAAGTCGTCCACTTGTAAGATTTCCTTCTCGGGCTCCCGCACCTCCTTCCTGCTACTTAGATTAAAGCGTTCACATTCCTCATATTAATCTCTTGTTGCGAAGGAAGCTTGCCAAAATCTTTGACTTCAATTCAACTCACTGAGGTGGCAAGTTTTCCAACTTGAATTTCAATATTCTTGATGCTTGAAAATACCCTAGTCCCGAGATCTTCAATCTCTCGCCTGGTGCACTCTTCAAAGATATCTTAGTTCTTAGCCCATTGAGATATTGCTTCAAGGATTTCTTCTCGATCTGACTACTAGATTGAGGCATTGTTGTTGGAAGACCCTTCTCCCCTTGGATAGGGTTGGGGTGGAGTTTTTTCGGCTCGGTTGTACCCTTGCACTTGGTTCTCCTCACACCATTGAAAGTTGGGTGATCATGGTACCTTGGGTTGGAGGTGTTCTTGTAAGGGTCTTTCCTTTCTTTGCCTTAGTTCCCCGGAACCCTTTTTGTGGCCCCTACCAAAATGTGGCCTCTTTCCTCCATTGTTGAAATCCTATGCCTGAACTTCCTCCAAAATTTCCACCACTTGTGGGAAAACATCAATGAGATGATCAAGAATATAAATTCCACACACTTTCACTTATGGAACCTTCCCTTTCATAAAATCTTTCATCATGGAAGTAAGAGCATGGACTTTCTCCTCTAACTTGGGAGAATGGGATGGCTCGTCCACAGTTTTCACCCTTAATCTTGTACCAAACTGCCTTGTACTGTTTTCCATCTCTTCAAAGAGTGTCATTGCTTCCCTTGGACTCTTAATGGTGATTGAACCGTTGCAAGAGGCATTCACCATACGCATGTCATCATCGCACAACCCTTCGAAGAAATAGTAGACTAGGTCACCCTCTTTGAATGAATGATATGGACATGGGGTATGGGTGGCTGAATTCGGCACAGTCCGTCCTGGAGGCCTTTGGCACAACCCGTGTTGCTTGGCCCGGTTCATTTAAAGCACTGGCATGGGCCGTGCTAGGCTACCTTTGTGCCGGTTGGGCTGGCCTCGTGTTGGCCTTGGCCTGTTTGGTAGGTTGACTTGTCTGCTCCACTACGAAAGAATCGCTGATCCAATTTGAGAGTTCTTGTAGTTGATTTTATAGTGCTCGGGAATAAAAATCCTATGGTGTCACCTTCAAGGGCTTATTCTTCTCAGAACATTCCCAAAAATTCATGCAACTCTCAAACAACAATTCCTCCGCTTCTTCCTTGACCTTCTTGAACTCCGAACCCATCTTTTTCTGGGCTCAATTCCATCTACTACCACGCTTTGGAGTCCGTGGCCTTCAATATACTACCATCCTTGCGAATAGCCTCGATATCTTCTACCATCCTTGCGAATAACCTTCAAATATCTTCTACCACCTTCGCGGATGGCCTTCTACAAAAAGATGATGAAATGTACTCAAGAGCAACCTGCTAATGAGATTAAAAAAAGGAAGATCTAGGTTCCCGTGAATACAAAGTGTCAATTAGCTTCAATTAAGTCTACAAAACTTGGGATTTGGACAAGAAAACCAAAAATGGCCATCTAAACCCTTTGTCGTGTAAACCTAACTAAAACTAGCAATTAACCAAACAAAAGATGATAATAAATGTGTCAAATGTATCGGCTAACGCATGCATAGAGGTGTACATCAATTCGCCATACCAAAAATTGAAATCTAACCACGAGGTTAACTTTCCATAATGTCCACAATTGTGGTTAATTGACAGTCCCATTGGCAGATGAGTATGGCTTATGCAACTGCTTCCTTTTGATGGCTTCTTTGTATTCCTTTTTCACAATGTATTCTCCTGGTTGTGATACTGCCCATACCTTCCTATCTTCATTTGTTAAGATACTTCCATCTAATCTCAGAATCTTTATTCTGAGAAAAATGGTTGCCACTTGTACTGGGAAGATTGTTTTGATAAGTGGTGCTTCCCAATTTTCAGATTCATTTATCAGTGAAACTATGAATGAAGTGCAAGATGCCATGAATTTTTAAGCGAATTGGTTACCACTGGGATCTAGTCTTCATAAATCCTAATACCTCCGTTATTTTTAACTTGCCACTTAAGATGAAGTTTAAGTAGTTGCGCCCCCCAATGAATGAATCTCCAACCTATAGAATAGTTCCCCAAAATTTTAACTTGCTAGAGTTCTGAGAAATCTGGAAAACAAGCAATTTAAGTTTGACAAAATTTTCCATGCTTGTTTTGCTAGCAAAGATTGATTCATAATCTCTAAGTTTTCCAATCCCATTCCTCCCTCGTGGCTAGAATTGCACAAATTCTCCATACTTAGCTAATGTATCTTCCGCTATCAGTATTTCCACCCCCATACAAACTGCCTAGTAATTGCATCAAGTCTTTGAGATACTTCCTTAGGCAATTTGTAAACTGACATTAAATAATTTGCCATAGATTACAGTGTTGTCTTGGGCAATGTAATTCTTCCATTTCATATAATCCCCTTATCCTTCCCTTTGTCAATCTTCTGTTTGTAATTAGTGATACTTCCCTCAAACAGCTGTGATCTCTTCCTAGCTGGCAAAATATTCACTCTTAGATATTTATAAGGCAATCTAACTCTATGAATGTTCATAGCATACATTGGCATAGATTGCCACCACTACTCAGTGTTTGGAGTGAAAAGGAAGGAAGATTTTTCAAAGTTGATTCTCTGACCTGAAAATATAGCATAAGAATCTAGCCTTTGTGTCAGTGCTCTGATACTGCTCTGATTTTTTTGAATGAAAATTAGGTAATCATCAACAACATTAAATGTAATATCTTATCTCATTTTTTGTAAATCGAGATCCCTGATTTTTGTATTATGAGGAAACGTAACATCCAAAGCTGAAGATGGAACCTGTTGATAGAGTTTAAAAAGATAAGGAGATAAATGACATCCTTGTCGTATTCCTCTTATTGGTGTAAATTCAACTGATTGTTCACCTTTCACTATTGTAACATATGACACAGCGCACACACATTGCATGATTATATGTAGCCATAGTTCTGGGAAATCCAACTTTTTTAGCACTGCTTCCAGAAAAAACCAAGAAATTAGTTCATATGCTTTGTTCATATCCAGCTTAATAGCTGAAAAAGTTTTCCTTTTATGTTTTCCTTCCTTTGATAAAATTAACCAGTTCATGTGCCATGAGTACACTCTCCCCTTTATTACGCCCTGGCACAAAACCATGTTGATTCTCTGAGACGAGCTCCCAAATAACTTCCTTTAACCTCACTTGTAGCAACTTAGCCAAGATCTTATACTGAGTTTTGCAAGGGCTGATTGGCCTAAAATCTTTGACTGTAGATAGACTTTTCACTTTTAACCCGAGTCTTATTCCAATATCTATCAAGGAGTTACCCATGCTAAAATGCTTGAACACATTGAAATAAATAAAATTCAACATCCTCCTAATCCTTTTGATGAAAACCTAGGGGGCGGAGGAAACTATCCAAACCAGGGAACGACCAAGATTTCATTTCTAATACAACTTCCCATACTTCTTGTCTTGTGAGTCATTTACTTAGCATTTGTTTCTGCACTTCATTCAGTCTGAAAGTGACAAAACTAAGTAATTTCTCCTGGGAAAAATGATAATCATTCATGGTTGGATAATTTTCTGGCTGAATGTATACTTTCTTGAATTGATCATGGAATTCCTAAGAGACCTTTTTCTGATCTAGTAACCATTGATCACTTTCTGACTTAGCTCTACATCCCCCCTCATTGCTCTTTTGGTTTCCTACTTATAAAAATATTTGGTATTTACATCACCTAGCTTATCCCACTTTTTATTGGATCTTTGTTTCCAGTATTCAGTCTGGAATTCCGGAAGCTTGATTAGCTCCTATTAATCTGTACTTCTGCTACACCTTGTCCCACAACCTTGATCAAATTTTTTAGCCTTTTGATCTAGATTTCCATATGAGGATCTATACCAAATTGCCAATTCTGCAGATGAGACATGGTTATGCCTAACCATTTTGAAAAGGCTGTTGTGCAATGCAGAACAGATTCTTCCTGGAAGCTTTGATAAACATTTTTTCCATATCTTCCTCACAATTTCATTTACTGCTGGATCCTTGGCCCCAAATAATTCATATCTCCTAAATGCCTCATTTTCACATTTCTTACTTCGGTTTGAAGCACAAATGAACTATAATCAGATGCTGCAATTGGAAACACATTAATTTCTCCTTCAGTAAACCATCAATTTCCAATCTTGTGTTGCATATCCCCTATCTAACCTTTCCCAGATTTGATGATCCCTTTCTCTTCCGTTTGTCCAAGTAAACCAACTACTATTGACATTCAGCTCTTCTAGATTCAGATGATCAAAATAGATTTTAGTTCCTTTGCTTGTTCCACACACACACACACATATATAAATTTTATATGACTATCAATTATTTGATTCCAATCTCCTGAAGAAAACAAGGGGTAATGTGCCAACTCCTGGCAGTTCAAAATATATTTCCAAACTTCTGGCTATCCTTGATGATCAGGGCAGCCATAAACAAAATTGATCAGCCATATATTTATTTGCTGATCGATAACCCTAGCCATTATTACATTATTAGAACTTGACAATACTTCTAAATTGGCACTATCACACCAAAAGAGTGTCAAACCTCTCGATAAACCTACAAGATCCATAAAAAAATAAAGTCTTAAACCAGAACTTCAAAACCATTTGTTGATTATAGCTTGCTGGTATTTTGTCTCCATTAAAAACACCATATCTGCTTGATGAGTCCCAATTAGCCGATTCAGGTAAGTCTGAGCAAGGGCACAGTTAAAAACCTTGCAATTCCACAAGATCACTCTCATGCTTGCTGCGGTGATTGATTTGGGACAGCCACCTATATGCACTTCTACAAGTAGGTCATCAATTACTTCCAGTTTTTCTTAATTAGGAAATTTAAAAATCTCAGGGTTAACACCAGTATAATTTAGAGTCTTATACCTTTGGCAAGACTCTCTAACTGAACCTCTATATCCACAGCATTTCTTTTCAGATTCTTCAATCCTTAGCTCTTTACCTGTGACCACTCAGCTTTAATATCAGTTGGATTTGTAAGTAACAAGGGCTTATCTCTTGTACCTCGAAACTCCTTGAATTGTGTCATGCATTTCTTTGGGTCTTGATTTATATCCTTTGATTCCCAGCTTACGTGTCCTTTCATCCCTGATTTACTTCCTCTCTTTTTCACTCTCATCTTTCCCAGAAGCCCAGTTCTTTCTGTTTCTTTTGAAAACCCATGTTACGGTTTCTGGAGCCTCGTATCTTGGTGTCGTTATTCTGGGCTCCTCTTGGAAGATTGTAATAAGCTCATCAACATAATCTTGCATATTTCCTTGTATCTTCATCATCTTGATATTCTGTGTCTCCATTACACTTTTTTTTTGTTTCCATTCCTTCATTGATTGGAGATTCCTGTTGCAATTCTTCTTGATCAACTTCTCCATTGATCTCTATCAGCAAACTTTTTTTCATGGCCTGTAACTGCACTTCCCAATTTTCATTTACCATTTCTCCTATGGCCTCTTGATCCAGCCCTTGTTCCGGCACATACATCAGTTGTTTCTCTACACGTATACTTGTACCCGTAAAATCCAGTGGATCCAAATTGTCTAGCAGTATATTGTTCACCATGAAAGATAAATTATCATTACAGGCTGAATCAATCCATACATGATCACCCATGGCCTCTTACACAATATCATCCAGTAGTTGCTGCCCCTGTGCAAATGCTTGATTTTTCTCCGTCTCTAGAATGGTGTTCATTTAGGTTTCCTACATGAACACAATTTCAAACATACTCTTCATTTCTTGATTCTCCATTTGTCCTCATTTCCCCCTTGGTCCAATGACGCACCCATAAAAAAGTTTGGGCCTCCACCATTTTGAGAAGGTTGTGGCACTGCAGATTGAGGTGTGAAACTCGGTGGGTATGAAAGAGAACGATCATGTTAACCTTGAGTAGTCAACGCCGATCTATATTTGACAAATGGAAACCCATCACCAACCAAGACTGAGAACTTAAATCCATGAACTATGGAATTCTCTCGCAAATGGAAAATATTCCACTATTCGTCAATGAAAAGACATATCTTTGAATTTATATCCTTTGATCTGTGTACATATATATGCAATGCATCAGAGAATATCTCCATTGAGTCATCATAGAGTACATCTGCTCCCCGTTTTGCAAAATGCCTTAGTATAGCATTATTAACGAAGATCCATATAATCTATTCTATTACATTGTGACATTTGATGGCCTAAAACTCAACACCTTTTACAAAATTCGATCACCTTCTCGTAAGCACAAGTAATCCAGTATTAGTGATCATCGGCCCCTTAAAGATAGAAGTCAGGGATTAAAGGCTGATCGGAATCAATCCATACTCTAGCCTTCAAATATTTTGCACTAATGTTAACCTTGCATGTTGCATTAACTTGCACAAAACGACACAGTTTCATTAAATCTCTCCCTGCTATTTGGTTCAGCATCTCAGTCGTGATTTTAAAAAGCCTTATCCACACCAAAATTTTAGTGACCTGGATACTTGGCGGAGGATAAGGTTTCTCATATCTTCTAAGACACAACAACCCTCCATCGATTGTATTCAAGCCTATATTGAGAATGGCATACATCTCTACCTCCTTTTCAAATCCAATAACCATGAATTTGTGGTGATGATGAACAATCCAACCTTTGGACCCCAGTGGTGCTGGAAATAGTGAAAAAATATGTGATTGGACAAGTCAGGATCATCAATCCAATATTGGCTTATTTTGAGAATTAACTTCTGGTTATGAAACTGTGTCGTTTTGTGCTTGCTTTCTCTGGGATTGGGAATTTCCTGATAATATTTTCTTCTTTTTTTTGCTTACATGTGTCCAAACCTTGCTTGTAAGAGTGTTAGAGTGCGTGACAATGATCACTGTTCATTTTTTCCAATATACATTCTACAACAAAATCTTTTGGCCTCTTTCTCTTCTCCGATTTTGAGCAGTCGGTGTTAGCTCAGGAGGAGGCTAACAAGAAACCACCCACTGCTGTTCAAATTCCCATTCCTATTTCTGGTAATTCCTTTATTTCAGTTTCTGCTGCTTTTATCTGTTGTTGTCGTCGTTATGTTTGACCAATCGCATTCTGACAATTAGAGTGACGTAGAGTGACATCAGATACTTGTGTGAACTCAGTCCCATGCTCTTATTCTGTCTGCCTATGCACGTGTTTTAGTTATGTGAGATCCTTGGTCTAAGATGTACAGGAGATGAAATGAGGGAGAGTATGAATGACCAGTTAGATCAGGAAATGATAAAATGACTCGTATCATATGTGAGACAGACAACAATATATCTTGACATTTCACGAACACTTTTCTTTTCTCTTCATCTTTCCTGATCTTGCCATAGATGACCTTTAGCTGAACTTCAATTCCTCTCATTTCAGATACCCTTTTGGGCAATTCAATCTGGGTTTTCGCTGAAATGGCCAGAAATGTAGTGTTTTCCCGGAGAAAAAGGGTGGATGAGGACTTGTCATTTTCGCCATTGGAATCCCATGAGGTTCATGTTCTTGGTGTTGATGACAGTCTTGTTGATCGAAAGGTCATTGAAAAGTTGCTCAAAATCACCTCTTGTAAAGGTATACAGATTCTCCCTTAATTTTTTTGGAAAAATATATGATTGAGAATCTTACTGTTACATGCTGAGTTCTTGCAGTTACTGCTGTGGATAGTGGTATTAGAGCTCTGTAATTTCTGGGATTGGATGAGGAGAAAAGCTCTGATGGGTACAATGTAAGAAACTATGATAGTTTGAGGATGATTTTGTGTTATAGTTTGGATTTTTGGTTCTGTTTTTGTTGATTTTTGTTGGGAAATCTGATTTTAGGAGTTGAAAGTGGATCTGATTATTACTGACTATTGTATGCCTGGAATGACTGGATATGAGCTGCTGAAAAAGATTAAGGTGTGTTTTGTTGTTTTTTCGGAAATTCTGTTCCATTTTTGTCGGGAAATTTGGACAATTTTCTTAGTTATTGTAAAGGTTTTGAATCATTTATGCTGATAGATTGTTTCCTATTTGGTTGCAAAACAGGGATCTTCTACTTTCAGAGAAATTCCTGTTGTGATCATGTCTTCAGAAAATGTTTTGGCGCGAATTGACAGGTAATTTCACATATTTTTACCTTTACAAGATCAGTTGAATGATGCAATAAGATTAGGCTTGTGTATTG
>JAULKJ010062546.1:0-16355 GCA_032355405.1 Rubia balearica
GAAAAAAATGATATTATATGAAATATTGTTAGATTTGTGTTAGCATCTATGTTGTAAATATCAATTTTTATGTGATATTATTGTCGGTAACTACAGATAATTACGGTCAAACATGATCATTGATAAACTTTAAAAAATAAATAAGTAATATATAATGGGAGTGTATCTTTGGATATGCCCTTTATTGGTTGATTCTTTGATTGTCATTTGGGAGGATTCATGAACATTATGTTGAATTAGTTCTTAGTTGCTTGTTAATGGCGCCTGGAATTTCGGTTGTTATAGTTGGATTTGTTGGCAATAGAAAGTATGTGAAGTAGGGTTCTTATGCTTTCTAATAGAAGCTGATGTTTGTAGTCTTGGGTGACATTTATTGATGTTTATAGTTTTTTTCCATGTTAATGTTTTTCATTTTTAATGTGAGATTTAGGTGATATGAGTTTATGTTTATAGTTTTTGGGTGATATTAGATGTTTGTAGTTTTAATTCTCGTATGTTGATACTTTTCATTTTTCGGGTGAGGTTTAGATATTATGAGTTGATGTTTGTAGTTTTTGGGTGATACTTGTAGTTTTTTTCTCTCATGTTGATGTTTTTTTTTATTTTTCGGGCAAGGTTTAGATGATATGAATTGATGTTTGTAGCCTTTTTGGTGATATATGTGGATGTTTGTAGTTTTCTTTTCTCTCAAATTGATTATTTTCATTTTCAAGTGAGATTAGGGTGATATGTGTTGATGTTTATTGGTTTCCCCCCTCTCATGATGATGTTTTCCAATTTTTGGGTGAGTTTTAGGTGATATGACACTACAATAAACAACACATATTACCTCGGTTGTACATGCCTTTTTACCTTAGGTTTTAGTCCCAAAAAATGAGGTAAATACTGCTGTAGTAAAAAGTACATTTTCACCTCAGTTCAGAACCGAGGTAAAAAAAGTACTCCCTCCATCCCATAATTATTTCCCTGTTTACTTTTTCACGATTTTCAATCATCATGTTTGACCGTCAATATCTCTAGTTATAGATAAAATATTCGCATAAAAATTGATATTTTCAAAATAGATGTTAAGATAAATCCAACAATATCTGACATGGTATTTTATTATACATATATTAATTTATATTTAGAGTCAAAATTTACCAAGTTTGACTTTGAAAAAGTAAATAGGCCAATAATCTTGGGACGGAGGGAGTACTTTTTACCTTGATTTTGAAGTGAAGTCGGCAGACTTGCGAGCGACGTCGGTTCAAGCAAGATGACCGATGAATGGAGTTCATTGCTGCAATTTCGGTTGGGAAGACATCGACGTGTATATGGAGCGACACAGATGATAGCAACAAGCCAGACGATGGGCCTACAATTGCTGCAACATCATTACTATTGATGTCGCAGAGAAATGATAGCAGCTTCGAGGATAATAGCTTGTGCCATCGCATGCTCTAGGGCAGTTTCGTCGTGTGCTTGCAGATGTGGAAGGATATTAAATACGATGTCGTTTTGTTTGTGCAATGTCACAAACAAAAAAATCGTCGGTTAATGCGATATTGGTAAGGTTTCGTCGCTTCACCGATTTGTGCAACGTCCCGGATTAGGCTCGGACCATATTATAACATTTAATATTTGATTACACAAACATATGTTCGCCGATAGTCGTCACGTGTGAGTTAATGTTCCAGAACTCATGAATTTTTTACACATCATATGACAATCAATTATTGCGCAATGAATGTCATAAAGAATGAGTATGCAAGAAGACAACAAAACTAAAATAATGATGACAAATACATGTTAGAACATATTAAAATACATGACGTTGATATGATATTGAAACACTAATTGTATTGAACCTACATTGTTAAAGTAGCAAACAAAAAGTCCATCGATAACCCTATATCCTGTTAAGAACAATACACATGGAGCAATATTTTTATTAGAATTGGGCGGACGACATATGCATACACAGACGGCATTAATATGATCATTGAAAAACTGTATGGTCTTCATGAATGTGATGTTGCATGCAGTGGAGATCTTGGTCGCAAAGTCCGACTAAAGAGTGACGTCAAACAATCTTAGATTTGTTAATTTTGTATTCATTTGTGACATCAGTTATCATCCAGTCTCATATCGTACGAGACGATTATCTTAGACTGACGTCGCACATTTGACCTGTGTTCCACATTATAAACATTGCATTATCTATAAAACACGAAAAATATACAATTTTTTATCACACATTATAAAAATTGAATTATCTAAAAAACACGAAAAATATGCACTATATAACATGTTACACAATCGCCATACTATATGAAAATATCCGATCTTTGATGAATGACAAAGAAAAACATATAAAAGGAATATGGTAATAAAGATAGGAAATGAACATAGAATGGATGTAAACCTACCTCAATTAATTTAAACCCAGAGATGCTCCATTCTCGTGTGGTTGTTGATGTTTTAGAGAAGCAAGTTGATTGAGTTATTTTTTGGTTGTATTAGTGTGAAATAGAAAGGATGGTATGTAGTTGGGATTAGAGTAGGAGTGTTATTAATGGGATATGTGCTATGTTGTTGAATATTATAGAAATTAAAAATGGATGGGGGAATTTTTTGTTCAAATTTTTGGCTTAAATTTTCGGTTATCGTTGGAAAATTCAAATCGGGCAACGCAGTAGAGGGGTCGGTTTGAAGTCATTTAATACGACAATTTTGTGACATCGTACATAAGGGTCACAATCTAATTTTGGAAAGTGTAGTTAAATACTCCTAATTAAGATTGCAGCCCATAACGACAACCCATTCATGCACAAATGGGAACAACATAGTTATGTAATGTGAGTAACAAATTGTTATCTCCAGTTTTTCATTTCAAATTCACTCACTCCATCGGAGGGAACTAAGTGCAAAATTTTAAATGTACACTGACATTCCCAAACCCGATTACGATCGGTACGAAAGAAACTTTGACATTCAAGGTTTAACTTATATTAACAGAGGGTAATAAAGAAACTGGTTTTATTCCACATATACTTCCACAAGTTTTTCTGATTGACGTCTTTCATACTTGTAAGTAATTTTCTTCAATCTATGCAACGCCGTGTACTGTCGCTTTAAAATTTGTGATGGAGGGAATTCTATTATCTTTTATTTATTCGAAAAACCAAGAATATGAAATTTCATGTGATTTTATGTGGTGGTTTTCATTGCTCTCATAATGCTTATCGTAAGGGTATTAATGGAATAATAACAAAAATGACGGACGATTGGCCCGGTATATCTGTCCATGACCAAATTAGAATGTTGTGATCTTGAACTGGTTAATCGGTTAAGTGTATCTCCAATTTTGCATTTCAAGTTCGCTGACATGTCCCTCCTGGCCTCACTAATAACGAATCACGGGAGATCCACTCTACTAAACCGAGAGGAGGCTATCAAAGATGATTTTTTTCTCTCCTGTTCCTGCTACTATGCTATAAAAATTGGTAGATAGTGGCAAGTACCGGGGTCGTCTGTAGAGATGTTCGCAATAATATAATCAACTACACACCACTGTGATCGGGTCGTCAATTTGATCACATGTCAGGAATAATTAGTATTGATAAAACATGCATTGGGAGAGGGGGTTGCTGACAACTACTAAAATGTAATTGATCACGAGATTAAACTATATAAACTAGCACTCGTGAAATATTTGCGTAACATGATTAAAGATATTTTGATCCTTGATTTCATAACATATAAAACTATAACCCTATTTTTAGTGTTTGTGACACGTACTGTAGACGATGGTAAAAAATTCCCCTTATCTATCATATAAGGTTTCGCGTATAAAATATTCCATCGGCCTCGCCTCCGTAACTAGGGGAGTGCAACAATGGCTATGGTTCATTGCGCTGGTTTGATTCTCCCCCGCGCGATTAAGTCCCGAGCGGAACACTACGAGCGCTCTACCTCTAAGCCTAAGAGGTAAAAAGTAGGCATCTTATCCTAGTTCGCTACTTTAGAGATCTATACTAGTAACTTTTCGGACCAACTCGCTGGCTTACCATTGTATGGATGATTTTAACATTGGCTCGGTAACCTACGTGCACACACCCACATGGATTCAAACTATCATTACCCCCAAGTGCATCTAGGTTTCCTTCCTTGGGGAGTATCAATAATGTATCAACATGAACGTAGACTACGGTGTGTGCTAACTAAGTGATATAATCATGTAATTCACAAGAATATGAATAACAAGCCAACATAATAATCACAAAATAAATAGAAATTGGTAGATCTAATAAATCTTCCAAAACAAGCATTAATACATGAATACAAATATAATCCCTTAGTTAATTAACTACGTCCTAAGCATTGAACCATATTATTTCATTGGATTCAACACTTTTGGGAAAGAGAAAAATAAAGAGAATAAAGAAAAGAATAAGGAAAGGTATTTTCTCTCTCTAGCCTACTCTTGAAGATAAAAAATGGGCAATATTTTTAAACCCTGGTAGACAAAGTTCTATATATGTAGTAATAGGGAATTGGGTCATGAAAAAGCCCCCAAATGGCCAAAAAACTCTATCAGCCATAATTTACGGGGCTAGTGGCAAACGATAAGGTCCGTGCAGACTCGTGCAAAATGGCCCGTGTGCTAGGACACAGTCTGTGCAGCCTCGTGCATTGGTGGTCGCATGGACTAACACGGGACATGCGGCCTCATGTAAGCCGGACACATAGACTAACATAGCCTAAGTAGCCTCGTGCAAGGCGGGGACGCACGGACCGACACGGGTTGTGGGCTGGTGTTTGATTCGGAAGGAATTTCCCTTGATATGGAAGGACTTTTTGCTGAGAAAAAAGGTACACCCTTACTATTTCTCACACCCCATTGTCTAGTCTTAACTTTTGGGACTTGGAACGGCACAGATCGTGTAAAATGGAGCTACATGTGCCCAAACTTAGCCGTTTGTGAGTGTTTTTGGACCCTTGGTGTAACGGCCAGCACTGAAATGCACGGTATATGTAATGTCCTTTGCACGGCCCTTGTAAACTTGCATGGGCTGTGCAAGCCACATTGCACGGACCAGCACGGATAGTTTTGGCTTTTTACACAGATCGCATCGGCCACTTGGGCGACTGGTTGGTTTGTTTTTTATACTATGGATGAACCACTTATCCAATTTGAGATTTCTTTTAGCCTATTTTATTGTGCTCAAGAAGAAGAATCCAATGGAGCTACCAACAAAGAATGAGTATTCTCAGATCGTTCCCAGAACTCCTTACAACTCTCGGACTACAATTCCTTCGCTTCTTTGCCTTTGTGTTCTTGGCCTTCTTGAACTTTAGATTTGCCTTTTCCTGGCTCAATTCCATCTACTATCACGCTTTGAAGTCTATGGCCTTCAATCTACTACCATTCTTGAAAAAGGGGTTCGATATCTTCTATCATCGTTGCTAATGGCCTTCAAATATCTTCTACCATCCCCTTATATGGACTTCTACATAATGATGATGAAAAAGTACTCACGAGAAAATTACTTCTAAGACCACAAAGGAGAATCTAGGTGCCATTAGTTTCAATATTGTCTATATATTGAACAACATGAGTATATAAGGAAATATATTACTATATGATATGGATTTATTGAACTATAAATAACAGGAGCATAAAAAATGTTGACTATTATTTCCAAGTGCCACAGAAAGCAGCAGGGGACAAATATAGGGGACCATTCTGGTTTCCTTCACTAGCGCGAGGGAAAGGGAGTTCAAGGTCACTCTAAATATAACCAAGACTTGTGTTTAATGAATAATTAGTTTCAATCATACTGATACTACCAATTATTTGCTGCAATATTTTTTTTAATAAATTTGAAATGTTTACCAACTAGTTTGTGAGCTAAAATTGTTAGGCCCATATGAACGTGCAACGTCGGTGACGTGTCGATTCCGTTTTATCCTGATCCACAGAGGTGTAATGTCTCTTTTTGCGAGGCAGATATCATAAGGGTTCAAAATGATGTCACACAAAAATAGCTATAAATAAGAGGTCCCTCACAATCAGTTCAAGCATCCGTTTACAAGTTTCCTGCAAATTCCAATAGTTTCCCACCATCTCTGCTCTTTTATCTTTTCAAAGTTCAATTTTTGTACTCTTCTAATACCTACATTTCAAGAAATGTAACTTTAAATTCTTCGATCTATGGTCTGTGGATGTGTTGTGAATTTTTGTTCTCTAGTTCTTACTCAAATCTGTTAGATTGTGAATTTCCATAAATTTATGCTTAGGTACTATGTTTTGGAATGGTTTTGGACGTTTTCCAGTAATTGTTTGTTCTTAAAGCATCATTTTTTTCTGGGTTTCTGGGTTTTTTCCCGTAGCTACCTCAGATGTATGGGATGTCTAAAACCTTTTGGTCATATGTCGATCATTGCGTGCCACGTCATACATTTATAGGTCAAGGAATATGTACGAGACGTCACACTTAGTTCGATTTGACCATCAGTGTTACCGATTTTTCAACGATGTCACATACATGCATTTTAGTTTACTTTAATTATTTAAATGTGACCTCATTTATGCATCAGTCTATTGTTCGATTTAGTCAACAATGTAGCAATGCCGTGGGTACACGTTGACCAAGCCACTAATTCAGACCAACACGTATTTGAGACGTATGGGCGACGCTGCACCATGCATTTCTAGGTCCATTTTTCCTTTAACATTTTCCTTTGTTACCCAGGACTAATGGATGGCAAACGATCCTCAAGCCACCCCTCTTTCTGGGTCTTATACCATTTTACGTAGATATTTACTAATACATTTTCACACTTACCACAACTAATGTTTCTTTGTTTTCATGCAGTTCTCCACACAACGGAGCTATCCAGAGCCTCTTGTTTTCAACCTTGAATAGCATACAATGGTTACTGATAGCCCATAGTTCCACTGCACTCTGAAGAACTAGAATTTTGGGGAAAACCCATCTTTGGTAAGACATTTTAAATTAATAATTGTTGTTAATTACACACACACATATAGATATTTCTAATAAATATTTAATTTTTGTGATTTAGTACACCCATGGGAGATTGTACCACTCCTGCCGACTGAGGAGATCCCCGTTGTGCTAAGGTGCTATAGGACAGAGCGACGTATGAACTACTCAGGGGGTGGAAAGATCAAGAACCTGTCCTCAAAGAGTTTTGGGGAGTTCCTTTCTGGAAATTGCCTACGTATCGGGAATGCCTTGTTTTTCGAGGTGATAGAAGTTGGGAGGCCAATCATCTTCAAGGTCATCATCATCCGAGATGATTGAGTTTATTGTAATTTCTGTTATGTTGAAATCATGAGACAATTCTTATTCTAATTTATTTACTATTTGTTAGGATATTTTCATGACTTTTCTAATAATTTAAGTACCTTAATTAAACATAATATAATTGACTGTTGTGATTTTCCCTTTATTCCATCATTTTCAATTAGAATGTAATTGAACTAGCCAACTTAAATATTTAAATAACACTTCTTCATTTTCCAAGGTCCATTCTTCTCTTACCAATCTTTTACATATCAGCGGCTGCATAACATGTTAATAGGGACGACATAAAATACAATTTCGGACGGCCTTCCGAATCAATATATGCAACTTCACACGCAATTCGGTAATATTATTTATTCAATTTTAAAAATATTTACTTCATTTAATAAAACAACTGAGGTAAAAAGCATATTATTTACCTCGATTTTTTTAACCAGGTTAAAAATTATTATTTACTTTGGAAAAATGTATGCATGTTTGTTCAATGTAGGCCAATATAGTACAAGAAACTGAACTTATTATTTTTCCCCCTTTTACCTCGATTTTTACCTCGGTTATTTAACTTGAGCAAAAAAACCGAGGTAAAAGAGGGCAAAATAATAAGTTCAGTTTCTTGTAGTATATTGGCCTACATTGAACAAACATGCATACATCTTTTGTAAATCTTGTGATAAGTGTCAAAGAGTTGGAAATATTTCGTCTATGAATGAGATGCCTCAAAAAGGTATGTTGTAATGTGAAATATTAGATGTTTGGGGCATTGATTTTATGGGACCTTTTCCTAAATATTGAGGTTTTACATACATTCCTATTGTGGTTGATTATGCGTCAAAGTGGATTGAAGCAAAACCGACTGAGACTAATAATTCTAAAGTGGTTGCAGATTTCCTAAGGGATAACATCTTCTCTAGTTTGGGACTCCTCGAGCCTTGATTGGTGACTGCAGCACCCATTTTTTCATGGGTCGTGATAAATCATCATGGCTTACAACACTACAATTTAAAAATACATCTAGTAAATATCTGCGACGAGTCGTGATGAGATTTAAGAAATTTTTTGAATTTTACAATTCCCAAAACCACTTTGTCGCAAGTGGCGAGTATTTTCTCGCAAGTCGCGATAGTCTGTTGACTGTTTACCTTCCATTGACTTTGCTATCGTGGGTCGCGATGCTGTTGTCATGGGTCATGACACGTGCCCAGGTTAAAAAATAAAAATGGGCAAACACATTTTTCAGCGCATACCCGTTCCTCTCCTCCATCGTATTCTTCCCAAAACCACCATATCTCCACCCATTTGTCAACCAATATGGCCAGAAACCGCCACCCTCACACCCGAATTCACTCCATCTCATTCTCCACACCCCAAACACATCCGAATTCCCCCAAATCCACAAATCCAAAAAAACCCTAGAATTTGAGAATTTTTAGGATTCTTTGATTGAAAGAGATTGTTTGTGGATTTCACAAAGTCACTCTCATCTACTCACATTTGGAAAACTTATCAATTTCATAGCCATGAATTGTCAATTTTTGATAGTTTTTGTGATTTTGTGAAATTTATGAATCTTATGTTATATATTTGTGTTGATTGTGTGAACTTGGATTTATAGTATTATGAATATAACTTGATATTTATCTAGTCTTGATTGATAATGCTATTTCTAATTTAGTTTAGCCAATAACAATATAATTTTTGGAATTGTGTAGTTATTACTAGATATTGTGCTAATGGCTATGATTTTGTTCTGGGAAAAATGTACAAGTATTGTTTGCTATGATATGATCTCATTTTGGCAGTACATTTTTAGTCTGACCTAACATTGTGTGAATGCGACACAAATGTGATAGATGTAATTATCTAGGTTTGAACTATGATTATATTCCTACTTGTAGTAACATTTGGGAATTCTTGCATCATTATAGTTACGTTATGTTGATTGTAGTGTGCTGACTACATAATTATGACTATAATGAATACAATATATAATTTTGCTCACATATTTGTTGCTATATGTTGGATACTTTAGTGAGATAATTTCATTGTGGTAATTTCATTATGGATTATGATATTCATTGAGATTACTAGGGTTCCTTGAAAATTTTAATGCTACACCATGTATTAAGAATTCATATGTACTTGTGAGTTTGACGTTGTTCTCTGTGATGTTATTTCTAAAACATATGTATCCTAAGAAATAGCATGTTACTAGAGGGGTGAGTTCTTCGGCAGCACCTCCACCTTTACCCCCTCTTCCGGACTGGAGACGACTCTAGAAAAGTACATAGGATTGCGTCGTATCATCGGTAACTATGCCGAGAGATGGGACCGGCTGGCCAAACCTCCCAAAAATATTCAAGAGATAAAATTCATTGATGTAGGGGTTTTGGAGGCCCTAGGGTTAAGGTAGCCAGTTAGTCTCCTCTTCACCAAAGGAGTCCTTGAGGACTTTATGAGCAAGATCATACCTACCTACCCAAGGTACACCCTCGAGTTCCGCACCATAGTAAAGGTATGCACCACAAGAGAAGAGGTAGAGAGCAGTCATCTGAGAAGTATATCTGTTTCCATTTGAATGATAGATCATATAATATGACCATCCCAGAGGTCAAGGTATCATTTGGTTGGGACACTTCGCACATCAAAAATAAGTTTTATCAATAGATTTCGGCTCGCACTGAAGAAAATCATATAGTCTTCTGACTGGCTACCATTGTGAGAGTCTGGGATGTTTGGGATAAGAACAATATTATCATCCACCTCATTATTTTGTTTGTACACTCCTTCTTAGTGGATACCTTATTCTGTCATATGGAGCCAACACATGTGCCGACTGATGATATCTGGAACTTATGGCTCTTACTTAGCTAGGGCAGATGCTACGGATTTTGGACTGACTTGTGAGTGGATATGGTTGTCTGGATAGCGAGAAAGGTTAGATGCAGTGAAATATCCATAGGGGGGCATGGTTACCCTCCTAGGGATGCCCTTGAATATTGCAATTCCACTAAACCTTCGGCATATGGGTATGGATGATTTATATCTTACCACTTTGCCAAAGATGCGGAAGTACCACCTCATTGAGACCACGATTGTGCAGGGAGTTTGCCACTGATTGTATTGGAAGACAGGGGTCCATTTATGAGACTTACTCAGCCACAACAGAAGAAGCTGGAGCTAAATACACCAGTGGCGGACTTGGCAATCTAGCTGGACAAGGCATGTTAGGCTCAATTTGAGCAGGAGCTGAGCCAGTTTGCCCAAGTCCCATTCCAACCAAAGAAAATGCTATCATTTTCACTCAGCCTCCACCCTAGGATGAGCATATGCATGGTGCACCATCTCCCCTCCCCACATTTGGATGAGTATATTCCAGGAAAGTTTTCGCCGCCCTCTCCATATTTCTACAGCTGCCTGATGCACACAGTTGAGGCTGGTTTCCACCAGTATGATGGGATGATTTTGGAGCACAACATTTTTTTCTCCTTGAGCCTCATGGATATGTATGGGGAGATTGACCATCTTTCATATCGGATCTATCAGATGCAAGCGCACATGGGATGCACTCCAAGCCCAAATCCCGAGGTTGAGCGATGTAGGAAGCGGCAGCGGAGGAATGCAGATTGGCTAGCCCAGTAAAAAAATTTCTACAACAGAGATCCCTATGGTGGTGATGGTTCATTCTATTCTTAATTGTGAGTCATTTCACTTAACGCTTTGAGTTTTATTGTTTTTTGCCTTTTATGTTTACATTGAGGGAAATATAATGCTTTATGTGTGGGGAAGGGTTGAATGACTTACATTCTTGTAATCTTGGATGCTTTTTCCGACTTTTATTGGAAAAACATGGAAAAATTTAAAAAAATTTAAAAAATTAAAATCAATCCTACTAAGTTGAAAACACGAAAGGGCAATTTAGGCAACATTGGGTGGCCGGATAGGTTGGAAACCGAAAAGGGCCACCTAGGTAAAAATGAGAGGCTAAATGTGGTTATATGTAAGCTAAAGAAATATATTGTGTGGCTAAGATGAAAACCTGAAAGGGCTCCTCGGTAAAATGAGAGAAAGAGAGATAAAAAAAGAAAATGAAAAAGTTGTACGAATCTACTCATTTTTCAGCGTTGGAGTCATAAGGTTGCGGTGGACATATCGATGAATTGGGTAGCCTAAAATCATAGGACTTCTTGATATTGGGTAACTTATCGGGAAAATGAAGTAGGGTTATGAAAGCGTGATTCTCCGTATACTTCGTTTTTAGTTGATATATTGGTATGAAGTGAAGTATGTGCTTGAGCCTTTGATATGGGTTTGACTTCATTTTGTGCCATTGGACTTTGCAATTATCAATTCGAGAATCTGACATGGTTTATGGTTTATGGTTTAAGAGTAACTGGCATGATAATGAGAATTTTTGTGAGGTATTGATTGGGGTAATATTAGTGTTAGGTAGTGAATATTCTTTCCATTTCTCTATTTGTGGCACCATATTTTTAGGTGTTTGGATTTAGGTGAAGAAAATGAGTGTATGAAATTGAATGTAGAAAAAGATTAGAATGGGTGGATGAAATTGAAGGAATATTGCCAAAAATGGAAAGCGTGTCATTTAAAAAAAATCTCAACTCAGCAAGTATGCCACTAATAGAGAATCAGGGGGAGTATGTAAATCTCTTTGTATTCTTGAATATTTTCTTACTCGGGGACGAATATGGTTCAAGTGTGGGGAGGTTTGATGTGTTCATTTGATGTGATTATTTTAGATCATTTGGGGCTTAATTTTGTATACTTTTGTACTCTATATTTTGCATTTTTCATTGAAATTCTCTTAGGAGAGTTAAGAGTGACTTTTGCACTCTTACTACTTTTCTAGGGAACTTTGTGTGACGAGGCAAAGATGTGAAGATTGGAGGATTTGAAGATCATCGTTTTGGGCTTGAAGAGTTAAAGAATTAAAGACAAAGAATTGAAGATTGAAGTTTGAGGAGTTATACAAGAAAAGTGAAGAATGAAAATGCAGCATTTTATGCCTGTCGCGGGTCGTGACAGTTGTGTCATGGGTTGTGATAGATTGCTACCCTTGCCTACTTTATGCCTTTTCTTGCCAACTCTTATCCTCTCACTTCCAACTTCTTCTTCCCCGACTTTGTCCTATTTTAAACCCTAGTTTCTACTTTATTTTCATCTATTTTCCTCTCTGATTATGTTGGATTTGCTTATGAACATTTGTATGAATATTAGTATCTAAATTCAGTCTTGGGAGCAATTGATTTAGTCTTCCTTGCCCATGTCTTGAGAATCATTTCCATCTATTTAATGCTTTGACTATTGTGCATTTATGGAGCTTTAATGTTGGTTGTTGCTTTCATTTATTTGATCCATTGGTTATTTATAGTCATGTATGTGGCTGGACAAATGAAACTCGCGGGTCACTATTTTGGGTTATAAGATTATAAATCAGGCCTTAATTAATCCGGATCCCATTCTCAATTTTGGTTGAAAACCTCTCCTAACACTGCCCGAAGGAGACGCGTGTGTGAGCTCGTAGAGTTCCTCCCCCTCATGGAGCGTTTCCGCTCTCCGGTAAACTCTGCCTCAATCTCCGACTACAACCCTTCAAATAAGCTCCACGTACGTTGTATCATCAATGTCAATATCCATTGAAAATGATTGATTTAAACCACAATCTCTCTGATTTTTAGGGTAAAGTAGCACTGACAGGCGGTGATTCAGGGATCGGGAGGGAAATGGCGCACAAATTTGTTATAGAAGGCGCGACAAGCAGTACGAAGACTTGGCCTTTTGACATAAACGCACATTGAAGGGATGAAGAGTGTTTCTCCAAGATTTGAGCCATTGAAATGTACGCCTCACCTGTTGATTTGCAGTAATTTTCATTAGTTGATGATAAATTTTTTGAGCCTTTACTAAGCGGGTTTGTTTATGTCAGTTTCATGTTTGCTGAAATGCCCCTTGTAAATGGCATGTGTGGAATGGAAAGAATGGGTTTTGTTTGTTTGAATATGTATATCTCCCATTCCGTATAGCTGATTTTACGCATTGCTTATTGAGTAGAATGGCACCTTGCGTATATGTAAAGCTTGCAAGTGTGATCATGAGGTTATATTGTTTTGGATCAAACCAGTGTCTGTTAATAGGGAGTTTTTGATGAATGGTTTATGATTTCGTTCTGAGATATGGATGTTATTGTCATGTTTTTATGTCACCGGCCCGATGATGTTTGACAGTAACATATTCCTAGATGATTTCTTTTGTGGAGCATCTACTGCTAAAGATACCTGCATGTTTATACAATCTCAAGTTCATATGTATTTTTACCTCATTTTAGAATTTCATAATGATGTTAACCTTCTAAACTGGAGTTTCGTTTTTCTTGATTTCCCCTAATAGGAGATGGAGGAACAAGGTTATCTTACAAAAAATTTCCAAGGAAATCGATGAGCCCAGGCTCGAACGGGTGTTCAGGACCAACATCTTTTCTTACTTTTTCATGGTCAGGTAAAATTTCGAAGTTGACAGCTTTAATATGATATCAGAGCCAATGCCATCTTTTTCACTGATTATAGATAGGCTACATTTCTCTGCACAATCGATTGTTCTACAACGACTATGTGCTTTAGTTACTCGGCTATGAGAATGCTGCTTGGATTGCAACATAGTAGCCAAAATTAGACAGCCCGATTTCTTGCAGCCACGGCAAATCACCAAACCCCGATGGAGGCATTATGAACATTGCACTGCTATCCATGTTCATTAAAATGCATTTGCAGGATTGCTTTTGGCTGAGTTGCTATTTATAGTGGCATATGAATGAGCTAGTTGGCTGTAATTTTTGGAGATTTTAAACAGTTGGGCATGATCTTGAAAAATAGTTTTTTTGTGGTTCTATGAATAATTAAATTTTTTGAGACATACACTTGTAGCTTCAGAATTCAAGTTCATAAACTTATTTCTTAAATACTTTCATCTATAATTGATAGTTCATTTGTCTATTTTTTTATCTCTTGCATTATAATGTCATTGAAGACATTTCTCCTTTTGCTATCTTTGTAAGCAGTTGCGAACACCGTTCCATACTACAATAGCTTCAAAAAAATTTTGTAAGTGCTTCAAATATATCCGGAAGTGCTTCTTTTATAATGCTACGAAAACATCTTGGTACTTAGAGTACATGCACTTTAATATATCTTGTTCTTGAATCAACACTTTGCCCAAATGTTTTTATGAGTTTTGATGATGATTCCAATTCTTTTTATGTGCTATTTCTGGTGATATTTGAAGTTAGGCAAAAAAAATTCTTGTTGGATTTTTGGGATAAGTTAGAGAGGTGCTTCAAGTTAAGCTGGTAGGTACTTCAAGTTATTCTTGTTAGTGCTTCAAATTATTCTTATTGGTGCTTCAAGGGAGAGGTGCTTCAAGTTAAACTTTTAGATGCTTCAAGTCAAAGTTGTATGTGCTTCAAAATATGCTTGTTGGTACTTCAAGTTTAACTTGTAGGTACTTCAAGTTATGCTTGTTGGTGCTTCAAGTTATGCTTGTTGGTGCTTCAAGTTATAGTGGAGAGGTGCTTCAAGTTAAGATTGTAGGTACCTCAAAATATGCTTGTTGGTGCTTCATGTTATAACAAAGAGGTGCTTCAAGTTTAGCTTGTAGAAACTTCAAGTTATGCCTATGTTTCAAGTTTAATGTGTAGGTGCTTCAAGTTACGCTTGTAGGTGCTTAAAATATGCTTATAGGTGCTTAAAAATATGCTTGTTAGTGCTTCCAGTTATCATGGAGAGGTGCTTCAAGTTTAACTTATACTACCTCTGTCCCAGAACAAACTGACTAATTGACTTTCTGAAGTCAAACTAAACAAATTTCAACAATTAAATTGTCTTAATATATATGTAAAATTATTATCATAGGATATGTTTTTTGATTCATCATAGCATATATTTCCAAACTATTAATTTTCAGAATTTTTTTTACGTATGCAAAAAAATATATTAGTGGTTAAAAGTTAATGGAGTTGACTCCAAAAAGTCAAATTAGGAAGTTTATTATGATACGGAGGAATTAGGTACTTCAAGTTATGTTGTTTGGTACTTTAAGTTAAGTTTGTAGGTGCTTCAAAATGTCCTTGCACAAGCTGAAGCAGCATATGTTGTCAGAAAATCAAAATTGAATTTTTCGTTAATCCATATCCTCTGAAGTTGTCACCTTATCTTATGGTAATGTCCTATCAAAAGGTCATTATTCTGACATTTATCTGAGTAAATCAAGAAACTGTTATAAACCATTTGCGCGACCTGTCAATTGATAATGATGAGAATTAAGATTGAAAGATAGAATCAACTTCACAAGATCCCGAAGCAATAACCGAGAAACCCGATCTGCCAACACTGATCGTCCATCATGAAGTTCTCCAAAAATGTGTTTCCAAACGTTTTAGTAAGTATGTCATTTTCATTACATATCATATCCCGAAAAGTATGAGAGCCTGGCTGCATTGCCCTAAACATATCCGGATCCTAATACGAGGCTCTATTCATGTAGCTACTTTTTAGGGACTTAGGAATATTTCCAAAGCCTTCTTGTAAGTAACTAGACTGATTAAGGTGTTGAAATGTTATAGCACCAACACCCCTGTTAGAGGCGTCGATAGCGGGGACTAGATATAGGTGACAGAGACAGCCTTCCATTAAGGTGTCAAGTTGATCTTGGGTACAAACGAGGACTAATAATTGGTGAAACTGGACACGGTATGTTCCTCTGAATTTGGATCTCAGTGAAAATAAAAGAATTTATCAGACAAACTACAAAGGAGGGTTGTAAAAAGGGTCGAGATAATGAACATACCTAGAATGAAAATTAGACTTTGAAATTCTGGAAGAGTGGATTGGAAGTCTTTCCGACTCTAAATTTGAAAGATTTATTGATTGTTCAATGCCCTGAAAAGGTTCATAGACAGCTTACATTCAAGAAAGATAGACAACTTACATTCAAGAACAATAGACAGATGGAAAGAAAAATATGAAG
>JAULKJ010062750.1:0-26155 GCA_032355405.1 Rubia balearica
GGGGAGGGTTGGTTTGTTTTTTCTAAGTTATCAAATTAAAGATAAGTTAAACTATCAAGCCATACAAATCCACCAACTAAGCAATATATACTAAAACGATGTTAAACACGAATTACGGGATCTTGGAGGCAATTGACTTATACTTCTAAGCTTTGTATCTATCATTGAACATATAACATATTCAACACTTTTACTACTTGTTGTGAAGATAGATCTTCTATCCTTCTTTGATATTAGTTTACAAGAGTGAATTTGACATCTCTCGCTAAACCTCACTAATTACCCCTTTAGTCATTCAACGTCTAAAGGTATCCCATTAATGGAATTAAGTACAAAGAATCAACAAGCTTGGTAAAACTTATAAACACTACACCGTTTCTAAGCATTGAACAAATTCATTCATTTACACAAGATTAGTGAAGAATGTTCGACATTCATAAACCTCTCTCATTTTCTACACAAAATAAACATGACAAAGAATTTGACATTATCATATTTATCTTGCATTCATCAAATCAACAACAACATTATAAGCTCTAACTTATACTCTTGAATTTCATATCAAAAGTAGGGAGAATCAGCTAATTTCTCCAAACCCTAACACGTAATCATACAAGTAATCCATAACTCAAACTTCCAATATCATTAATGGATTCAACAACCTAATTCAAACACAATAAATGCACAATAACAAAGCATTAAATAGCTTACAAATAGATCTCAAGAAATGGGCTTGGATGCCTTAATAAATTGCCTCCAAGGTTATGTTTGGCTACTAGAACCTATACTAATTAACAAAAGTAAATCAAACATAAATTTAAGAAGAAACTATGATAGATAAAATGGAAAAACTAGGGTTTTACAATGGAAAATCGGGGGAGAAGATTTGGAGAAGAAAGAGAAAAGTAATGAGTATTTATAGTACAATAAGACCAAAAATTAAGTCTGAGCTATGGATTATCGTGACTCATGACACATTCATTGCGACTCACAATGAGGAGAGTACCGGCACGATCGTGACACATTCGTTGCGACTCGCGACGGTCAGAGTACTCTGCTCTCAAATGCTATTTTCTTCTCTTTGGTCTTAGGTAGTTTTCTCCTCTTCCTTTCTTTGGGTCTTCATAATCTTCAAAATAGAGTCTTCAAGGTCTTCAAATCTTCAACAATCACCTCATCTCATGGAATCTTTGTTACAAATGACAAAAGCAATAAAGTCATTCTCAATCTAGTAACATAATTTTAAGGAAAAATAGAGTATCCAAACCATAAAAGTCTACCAAAAATGAGTACAAAAGATCCCAAAATCCTGGTATAATATCAACATATCATACATCTGTGTTAAAGATAGTCCAAATGGAAACATTTTGGTGTGCCTATATGTGCATGGCATGCTCATCATAGGTAGCAATAAATACATGATCAAACAAACAAGAGCTTGCTTAAATGTGACATGAAAGACTTAGGACTAGTAGATGTGATCTAAGGGATAAAAATATTTATGAACTTTAAATGAATAGTCTTGTCACAAGGACATTAAGCCGAAAAAGTAATTGATATAAGAACTATTCAAGTGGGATAGCTGAAAGTCCCGAGGACCCTCATCTCAATATGATCAAAATTTTAGGTAATGGTATATTAAAATTGGAATATACCCGAGTGATCAGGAGTCTTATGTATTTGGAAAATTATACCAGACCCAATTTAGCACACACTGTTAACATATTGAATTGTTATACAAGCAATTCAATCATAGTCACTAGAAAAGGATTACTAGAGTTTTAAACTATTTGAGACATACTCAAAGTTATGGGCTGCACTATAGGTGATTTACAGATGTTCACGAATGTTATAACGATGCTAACTGGAAATCTGATTAAAAAATACCCAAATCCACAAGTGGGTATGTATTTACACTGGATGGTGTAGTTGTATCACGGAAATCCTTGAAATAAATTGTTTTTTCCAGAGCCACAATGGAATATCAGTTCAATACTTTAGATAAATTAGCTACAGAGGCAGAATGGCTTCAGAGATTTATGGAGGATATTCCACGATGGGAAAAACCAGTTCCAGAATTAAGTGTACAAAGTGATAGTCAATCACCTCTACTTCGGGCACTTAGTTCTATATACCATGGTAAATCTCTTCACATAAAAGTACAACAAAAAAACATAAGACAATTTATATCAATAGGTGTAATCTCAATAGATTATATAAAATTGGCTAACAACCTGGAGGATCAATTTACTAAAGGTCTATCACGATATCAAGTTGTTAAGTCATATAGAGGAATGGCTTTAAAGCCTATGACTATAGAGGATGCTTGATGGTAACCCTGATTAAGTTATTGGAGATTCTAATAAATAGGTTCAAGGGGCAAAAATCAATTTGAATCAATTAAAACACTTTGAGATTTTCAATCTCTCCACGTTCTCATGAAGATTAGATAAAAAGTGCTACCAGTGTAAGTTAAGGTCAAGATTGGATTTTAATAATTCCATAACTTTGAAATAAAGTGAGGTATGCCAGGACACCTTATATGATTAATTACCTTATGAGTGTGAAATGGGGTCGTTTCTAGGAGAATTAAGATAGGCTGAATTCTCCGAGTTCACTCATTAATAACTAGGGATGTTTAAGGACAAAAAGAACAAAGTCAGAGAACCAATTTCTATAAGAAGATGAAACAATTTGATATTTACTTTCTAGATTTACACTAAAATCAGGGTAGTTTAAGAGTTCATGTTCACTAAAAGGTTGAGTAAATCTAATTACTATTCACTATCCGATTAATATTCATGTTGAAGATGACTTTTTAAAATGTGCTGACACTCAACAATGTCCTGCATATGCAAGACATTCACAAGAACCTAATGTCGGGCACTCTCCTCTCCAAGAACGGGTTTATGATCCAGCTTGTTTCTAACGTCTTAGTCATATCTGAGAATGGGGCGTGTGTGAGAAAGGGGTATGTTAAAGATGTACTAGTAAAAAATTAATGTAATGAGAGTCATCCTAGATATTGATGTACCTGACTCTTCAATGAATAATAATAATTCTTTTGCTAATGTCGTTGAGTTTCTTAAGATTTGGCATGAAAGATTGGGACATGTGAATTATGAATCTATTAACAGACTAATGAGAATGAACATGATAATGTAAAACAAGTAAAGATAAATGTGAAGCCCGCGTAGAGGAAAAACTCCCGAACACACCATCCCCACATGTGGAGTGGACAAGAAAACCTCTAGACTTAATTTACACAGATCTATGTGATTTAAAGATTGCACAAACCATAGGAGGAATAACGTATTTTTGTGACTTCCATAGACGATTGGAAAAGATGTTGCTATGTGTATCTATTATGCCGGAAAGATGAAGCTTTGTAAAATTTCAAAGAGTACAAGTTGGAATTTGAGACCAACTTAGTAGAACAATTGAAATTATCCGAAGTGATAGGGGAGGTGGGTATAATGAACCTTTTAATGCATTTTGTAGAGAACATGGTATTATTCATCAAACTACCACTCCTTAATCATCTAAATATAACAGAGTTACAGAACGATAGAATTGAACTATCAAAGAAATTATGAATGCAGTGTTGCAAAAATCTAGGTAATCCCAGAACATGTGAGAGGAGGCTATACTAAACTCTAGTACATTCTCAATTAGATACCACATAAGGTGATTGGAAAGGCACCTTATGAGTTACGGAAAGGTAATGTACCTTCGTAAAAATAATTGAAAGTGTGGGGATGCCTAGCAAAAGTTGAAATAGCACCTCTTAAAAAGGTCACAATTGGACCTAAACTGGTTGACTGTATTTTTATCGGGTATGCACACAATATTAGTGCTTATCAATTCTTTGTGAACCAGTCTGATGTACCAGATATACACACAAATACAGTAATGGAATCAATAAATTCATCGTTCTTTGAAAACATGTTCCCGTGTAAGACAAAGTAAGTCATAAATGAACTCATGAAAAAGGAGAACCAAGTACATCCGATTAACAAACAGAAGAGGGCGGTAATGAACCTAGACGTAGCAATAGAGCTAGAAAGGAGAAATCACATGGTCTTGAATTTGAAATGGCTTATCTATTAGAAAATGGTCATATAACAGTTTAGGAAGCCATATCTACGGCAGATGACCTTCATGGAAGGAAGCAGTGAATAGTGAAATTGACTTCACTATGCAAAATCATACATGGGAGTTAACGAATTTTCCATCGGGTTCAAAAGCTCTGGGGTGAAAGTGTATTTAAAAAAAACAAAAACAAAAATTCAATAGAGAAGTACAAGGCGGGGCTTGTGGTGCAAGGATTTAGGAAAAAGGAAGGACTGAATTTCTTTGACACCTATTCTCCGGTAATGGGAATGAATTTAATTACAATGCTAATAGGGTTGTGGAAATACGGAATCTAGAAGTACATCAAATGGATATAAAAATAGATTTTCAAAATGGATAGCTTGAAGAGGAGAAATACATCATAAGCTGAATTCACCAAGTTCACTCATGAATAACTAGGGATGTTCAAGGCCAAAAAGAACAAACTTAGAGAACCAATTTCTGTGAAAAGATGAAACGGTGTGATATTTACTGTCTAAATTTACCAAAAAATCGGGTGGTTTAAGATGTCATGTTCACTAACTGGTCGAATAAATCTGATTACTATTCACTATTGGTGGTTTAAGGTTAGGAAACACTATCTTTCCAAATACACTGATTCTTTTCTCTTACTCTCAAAATTTCGTCTGTCTAGAGCACACATGTGTAATAGGAGTCATTTATATTAATGTGGAGGATTGTTGGACCTGAATTTTTAAGGGCAAAATTCTGGCTGGTTCCAGCCATAATTTGCGTTGGAATAAGGCAACGTTAGCTTTGTCTTTGTGAGTACTATATCGTAGTACACTCATACATTAAATTTAGGTTTTGTTTGAATGAGAAATGAGGGATAAAATTAATTACTTAAAGAGTAATAATTTAGGTTTGTAGTATATTAGAAATACCACATTTGAAATTGGAAGAAAATATGGCTGGTATAAAGGCTAATATGAAAACACTCGGAATATCAACTAGTAGTTCAGGTAGGTCATTTTGGATTTTTTAACCGGTCAACCCTCCTAATTATAGAGGCGTGAATCACTCCTGGTCATCATTCTCTTTCATTACGGGGCATGGAATCATTCCTTCAAAATTTAATAGGCATGGATTACTCCACGAATTATGCCCAGCCGTTAGTGCCCCTTTACCTATAAAAGGCTTCCTCTAGCCTCATTCTAAAATAAAAACAGCACAATCCTCCTATCCTCTCCTTCATCTGTTCTTTGTGGTCTTTGTGTTTTTCATCTTTGAGTCTGAGAGTAAGGCGCCGAATTAGTCCAGCGGTTTCTGCTACTAAGTTGTGTGGATTAGAAAAGTGTAGCACATGTTTCATGGGATTCATTATGCCATCAAACTGTCACACACTACGGGCCATTTCAAGAATTAAGGACAGAGATTGCATTTAAGGATGATTATGTAGCACTGGGACGGAAATAGATACACATACCGGAACGGGAATTTGTATGAGAAATGGAGAAATCTAAAATTTATAGATATGTGTATGATAAGGGTAGTGCTAAAATAAAATAATATTTTAATATTATTAATAAAAATATACTTAATAATGCATATTATATAGTTGTGGAAACATTAAAAAACATATTTCCAGCTTAATTTATTAAAATCCAAACAAAACACCTTATTGTGCTTTTTTCTCTCTCTAAAAAAAGTACAAATGCTAGTTGAAACTGAAGGGTTGTGCATTTTTTTAATTACGATGAGTTGCATTTTTTACTGTAACTTTTGGGAAATTTATATCGTAAATTTTAAATACATATAACAGTTATCATATATTTTTAAAATCTACGTGGACAAGATCTCTTGCACAAAAAACCAATGCACCTAGATTTTAAATGCACGCATCATGCTCGTTTTGAAATGATTCTTGTACACAACTTCACATAGGAATCCTGAAAAAATAGAAATTTGGGGATAGAGACGACTTGAGGATGTCTCTCGGCTCTCCCAAAATTTTTGGGTACTTTTCATCATTTCCGAGGACGGTTACCAAGTTTCTATGGTTGTCTCAGAGGTGAATATGGATTTAATATCTCCTACCAAAGATATGTCCTCTTGTCTTGCTGATAATTTAGCTCCATTTATAACTGAATGGTTGAAGAATAGAAACTTAGAGTTTTTTAAATGATTTGGCTGTCAATCCTAGGCTATCTTTTACATCATATCAAAGGAATTTTAGAGTTATTGGTCCTGATATTCCTTCTTTTCCAACAATAGGGTAGATTTTCGAAAGTCAAAATAGATACGAATTACTTGAGGTTGACGAAGATTCATAAGAGAGTGAATGAGAGGTGTCTGCTTACACTTGAGCATAAAAAGAAAAAAAGACAAATAAAAATAGAAGATAAGCACTATTTTCCCCAGAAATTTGGGGATGGCTGAGGGACCTCCCCAAGCTTTCCCCATCTCTAAATTTATGTATTTTCAGGATTCGTATATGAAGTTGGGTACAATAATTGTTTATAAACGTCCGTGACGCGTGCATATAAAATCTAGGTTCGTTGAATTTTTGTGCACGAGATCTTGTCAACCTAAATTTTGAAAAATATGAAAATCCTAGTATGCATTTCAAACTTTTCGATACAAAATTTTCCAAAAGTTACCCCTTTAGAAGGTACAATCAAAAGCACAAGTCATCGTAATTTTAAAAAACCGCACAAACCCTTCAATTTAAATTAGCATTTGTATTTTTTAAAATTTTGGAAAATAAATGAATATCATTACTCCAAAAGTTGTACATCATGCTCCTTCACACTATTTTCCCTATCTAATCAAAATCAACCATATGACTAGCATTAGAACTATCACTTAAGACTTATTATGAATCAGTTTTTTATCTAGGATTTTAAGTATTTTGAACTGGGATTTGTAGCAAAGCATCAATCATATATGGTCGAAATAATTAGTTATGCCTTTTGGAGTAAATAGTAAAATATTTCAATTGAAATTGATAAATAATTATTTCTTTCGATCCAACATTTTATTCTACAGACGATGGAAACATATATAGTTGTCCCCAGTATATATATGGTATGAACTAGATATTAATAATAATAACCCTCTTTGTTGTAAACTTTGAATAACACTAATGTTGAGGTGAGACAACATCAACGTTTTTTCTTCACTAGTCTATTATCTCGTTTATGTTACGGAAGTTGGGTCCGAGTTAGCGATACGTTACTGCTATCCGAGGTAATTGAAATATGTTTTCGAATGGTATACTGCATGTTTTAGAAAATTATAACATTTATGATTTCTATGTGCAATGATAGTTAAAACACGTGCTTTATGTGTGCATATGTGTAGATTGCTTCATTATTTTTGAGTTCGTATGTAAGACCTCATAAATACGACTTCATATATTTGTGCTTAAAATTTTCAAATTGAAAACACAATCCGTTATAAGTTAATGTAATTATGTCTAATTTTGTGGTTTTTTCTCTAGTTTATTGTACATGAAATTATTGTTTATTGTCCTTTTTGTTTAATTATTTAGTATTTTTCATGATTGGCTGCTCGGTTGGACTGTAAGTGTATGTCGACAAATCATCATGTTGTAACTTTTCTGTTTTTCAAGATTTATGAATAAGGAATATTTCTTTAGAGACAAACATAAAAGAAGCACTTATCGTTAAAATGCGGATTGAGAATTGATTTGTTAATCAAACCATTAACTTTGTAGTAGTTATTAATTTTTCTGAATATTTTTAATTTGTGATTCCTACATGCTGATATATGGACAAGAATCACAAGCTAACGTTCATCATATATACAAGAATCATAAGTTAACGTGCAAGATGTATGAATATAAAGTCTAGGTTTACCAATTGATCAAACGGTTGTAAGAGAAATCTATCAAAAGTTACATTTTTTCCCTCTTTCCCTTTTCCCATTATATATATGTATATTACTTTTTATTAGATAAAAATAGTTAAAAGACAAGCGATTGTGCAAAAAAAAGGTTAAAAAATGAAATAAAAGTATATCTTAAATAGGTGGATGAAAATAAGATTGAGTTAGAGAAATGTATAAAAATTATAAAGCATAATAATTGTAGTGAGACTTCTACTATAAATTTGTTATAATTACATTAATTTATAGGAAAAACTCATCATTTCTTATTTGATGTAAATAAGGCAACTATGAAGTGTATATTGAACATATGTATAGAAGACCAATTCATTATTTACACTACGATGTGCATAAGGCGGCTATTGTTTTGGGTAAACATTTACTATTACATATTAATAAGATAAGTTGGAATTATCCTATTTCAACGTAGAATATTACATTTCTAGCTATTCGCTAGATTGTGTTAATTTTGTAAACTCACTCCAGGGGCCTTCGCAAAACTTATTCCTTCGAATTGAGAGATTATATCCCCAGCTTCGTCTATTGTTGATGCCATTTCAAATTGTGGCACTATTTGGGGGTCCATCAAGTTGATAAGTTTGGCACTGTCCGACCAAACCTGTAACTTTTGCTAACCGTTGCTCATTCCCTCTTTTCAATTCTGTGAGACAAGCTGTTGGTTTTGCCGTTAAGGCCGATGATAGGGGGGAGTACACTGGTTCCTTATTCCTTGTTGTTGAAGACTTCAAATGATTGATCATGCTACTGAAAAATGGCATTCGCTACTTCATTAATCACCATTAAATTTTAATGTTTGAATGATTTAGAGCTCCTTGACAATATTTTCATGTACTCGTTGGTGCTGCTAATCTTCCCGTGGCATATCCCCGTCTTCTACATCTCCGTGGGAGCCCCTCTCATATTCTTTCCAAAAATTGGTATATGTTATATCCACCCAGACTTTAGGGGCACACTCCTATTCTTCAATTTTTTTTTTGTTTTCCCGAAACCATAGTTGCCTCATATTATGCATCGACAACCTGATGGCCTCCACAATTGGTACTTGAGCATCCACAATATATAGTCAATTTATAATATTAGTCAATTATGTTTTTTGGAGAAAATAATTAAAATACTTCGAATCAAATTTAATAGATATTATACTTTTACATTCAATATATTTTTCTACAAATGAGTTAAACCACATATTGTCATTTTTTATTATTTGGTATGAGTTAGGAACAATCAATCCCTAAATTGATTAAAATAAATAATCTTTTTGCCAAACTATTAAAAAAACACTGAATTGATGTCTGTGTCTAAATTAGGCATCCGTGTGCTCAAAAAAAGCCATTTTGTTCTAGTTGCACATATGTAGAGCAATAGCTATAACACGTGTATGATGCGTGCATAGAGTGGCTGCATATTTTGGTACTTTTATACAAGATCTCATCTATTTGATGTGAAAAAATCTGATCAATGTCATATATTTGTAAAAACAATTAATGGTAATCATGATAAAATATAATGGAGTGCATTTTGGGCTAATTATGTGCGTTTTTTCGGATTCATTATTTATGAAATTGTGTTGGATTTTCATTTTTGGTTTGAATATTCAATGATCATGAGTGTTTTTTCGATTGGATAATAAGTGTAAGTCGGCATTTACAATATGTCATAGCTTTTGTGTCTTTTTCTTTTCGAAAATAGCTTTTGTGTCCTTTATGCTATTTAAATATGCTGTTTTTCTTATGAGGACGGACTTTATCGAAGCAGTTACTATTCAAATGTATGCTGGAAATCGATTTGGTAATAGGGACTTTGGAGGCGCTAGGAAATATATATGCATTTAAGAATGATTTTGTAGCTCTGAGATGGAGATAGATACATATACGGGAACGGGAAATGGAGAAATCCAAATGTATAGATATGGGTATGATAAGGGTACTGCTAAAATATAATAATATTTTAATATTATTAATAAAAATATACTTAATAATACATATTATAGAGTGGTGGAAACATTTTAAAAAACTAATTTCAAACTTAATTTATTAAAATCCAAACAAAAAACCTTATTTTCTTTTCTCTCTCGAAAAAAAGATAGTACAAAAGCGAGTTGAAATGGAAGGATTGTGCAATTTGTTTAATTACGATGAGTTGTGCATTTTACTGTAACTTTTCAGAAATTTTATTTCGAAAACTTTGAAATACATATAACAGTTATCATATTTTTTCAAAATCTAGGTTGACAAGATCTCGTGCACAAAAAACCAATACACCTAGACTTTATATGCACGCGTCATGCACGTTTAAAAATGATTCTTGTATACAACTTCACATAGGAATCCTTAAAAAACCAAAATTTGGGGGATGGAGACGGCTTGAGGATCTCTTTTAGCTCTCCCAAAATGTTCGGGTACATTTCTTTGTTTGCTAGGAAGGTTGATAAGCTTCTATGGTTGTCTCAGAGATGAATATGAATTTAATCTAGCGTACCAAAGCTATGTCCTCTGGTCTTGCTGATAATTTTGCTCCATTTATAACAGAATGGTCAAAGAATAGAAACTTAGGGTTTATTAAATTATTTGGTTTGCAATCCTAGGCTATCTTTTACACATTTTCAAAAGAATTTTAGAGTTCTTGGTCCCGAATTCTTTATTTTCCAACAATAGGGTATATTTTTGAAACTCACATCAATATGAATTACTGGAGGTTGACGAAAATTCATAAGAGAGTGAATAAGAGGTCCTTTGTTAAACCTGGGCATAAGGAGAGAAAAAGACAAGTAGAAGATAAGCACTTTTCCCCCAAAAATTTGGGGATAGCTGAGGGACCTCCCCAAGCTGTCCCTGTCCCCAAATTTACTTTTTTTTTTTAGGATTCGTATATGAAGTTGGGTACAATAATTGTTTATAAGCATGCATGGTGCGTGCATCTAAAGTCTAGGTTTGTTGATTTTTTGTGCACGAGATCTTGTCGACCTAAATTTTGAAAAATATGAAAATCCTAGTATGCATTTCAAACTTTTCAATACAATTTTTTTTCAAAAGTTACCCCTTTAGAAGGTACAATAAAAAGCACAAGTCATCGTAATTTTAACTAACCGCACAAACCATTCAATTTATATTACCATTTGTATTCATTATTATTCGTGTTTGATTCCAATCTCGTGGCATGCTAGCCTCTGTAATAATTCTTAATACTTCTTTAGTGGCTTGCTCCCCTACATGTTTCCAGTGTCTCTTGTAGAATCCTGCTGGCATGCTATCTATCCCTGGTGCCTTCCAAGACTTCATTATTCTGAAAGCCTACTTGAATTCCTAACCAATGAAAGGTCCTCTATTCTGCTGAATATGATATCAAGATTCAATTTTTTATTGGTCTCCAACACCTGTCGCAATGTTTTCTTATGTACTAATAAGGCATGATAATTTTCAAGCTCTGTGTAAATGGCAGCTACATATTATGTTAGTAATCCTTGTATTTATTGCTCTTCCCTTATCCATTGACCTGACCATTCCTTATACCCTAAATGCGATTAATAGATTGACTCTTGGTTGCCAACTGATGGAAAAATGCGGTGTCTTTATCGCCGATTTTCTCCCACTTGATTTTTGAGCATTGCTGCCAATAATCTGATTGAATATTTACTGATTTCTCATGTTCTAATCTTAGATCTTGCTCCTGTTGTTGAGTAATTCCATCATTGCAATTGTTAATCAGACTTTTGTGGAAAGCTACTAACTGTTGAGATATTTCTTTTTATCGTGTCTTCCAATCAGCTAGAAGTCTGTCTGCTCTAGTTCTTCAAATGTCTTAGTGTTGCTTATAACTTTCCCGATATGGGACCTGGAACTTGACTCTCTTCCTAGAAATTAAAACTCGATCTTTGAACTGGTCGCTATACATTCTTTACAATATTATCTGCCTCTGAAATGTGTACCCAAAAAAATTCTAACCAAAAGTTTGCTCTCAAATTATAGGATGAGCTGTCAGTCTAAGATGTATAGGCCAACGATTTTATTGTACTATGGGTAGATTCCATAAGAAGGTTGTTCTGAAAAATTGGCTCTGTGTTGGATTCACGTAAGCTTTCTCCTACCTTTCATATAAGCATTGATCTCGTTTCCTATTATTTATCCTCGTAAACCATGTTCACTTGTGTCTTAACTCTTAAATATTGTGTTCTTCTAAGAAAATAATTAATCTCATGGAACTCTGGGAGTGGGTAAAAGGTGTACCCCTTATTTTTGTTTTCCTTTCATATGATTTGGTTAAAATCACCCAGTAAGAAAATGGGGTACCACTGGTGGGGGAAGGAACAGTTAAAGAAAGTTTCATTGGATAAAAGAAGAAACATTCAAAGTGCCTTCTTTAGTCGTGCCTTTAATCACAACCAATAAAAGACTCTTCCGAGAAGTGCCTTTAAAACACTGATTAGAGGCAGTTTATAACAACCTTAGAAATGGTGGAGGAAACCCCTTTAATATGTCCATCCCTCGCCCCTGAACATGTGTTCTGAACCCAGAAAACATATTAAAGGTGGTTGAGGACCGCCCTTAACAAGCCGGAATAACCGCCGTGTATGCATTCCTCATTGGTAACTGTGGCTTCCTCAGTCGCCCCTGTTATACAGTTTTGAACTCGGAACTATAACGGTTCCTCAGTCGGAACTTGAAATCGAAACTTGTTTGTTGATGAGTTCCTTGTTCGGGGCCACTATCCCGGCCATTTTAGTGAATTCATTTGATCTAAATTTTTTGTTGGTATAAAGAGGTTCTGAGTACGGAACAATTTTCTGCCATCACATGTAAAAGGGACAAATTGGCTTTTGAGTTCGGAACCCTATATGGCTTCAATGGTCATGTTATGAATTTCATTCATTTTCCCGGCTCTAAATAGGCCTCATTCAGCAACAATAATTGTAACCTAGTACAAGGTTTTTAGCTACAAGATAACAAAAATCTATAGAAAATGCTAACAAAGCAATAATTTATAGATAGGAACAGAAATCAATACAATTGTATTCTAAATTTACCACTAATTCATGTAATTCATGTTACTCTACCAAGTTTGGGTTACCAAGAGTTACTGAGTGGCTTAGAATGAGATGCTTTACCAAACAATTCCTTACGTTGCTGATGGTTTCTTTGGAAAATGGCCTTGTAACCTTTGGAAAAAGATGTGAGTAGGAAGTTAGTAGCAAATAGTATAGTTGCGATTGAGAATTTATTAATGTTTCTTACTGGAAAATATATAATTACCTTGTCAATCTCAAGTAAATCCAACTTTACGCCTTCCATGCACTCTATTGTATATAACATTATGTAGTAGCCGCACTCTCATATTTGTGCTTGTTTCTTGTATTGATTGAAGGAAACAATTAATTTGTAATGTATAGTAACATGTATTGAAATATCACAAGAAAAACTACGCAATTGTAATATAATATACCTTGATTTCGACCACCTTGAAATTGATTTCAACATATTCACTTGCATCCTTCATGGCCGACTTAAAACTTCTGACAAATGCTTCCGACTGTTGGAATTGTAATATATCCACCCAATAGACAAGCTTCTTCTCGGGAACAATAATGATCAATTGCAAATGATCCCTGAGAAGAAAATGATATTAATGTTTATTAAACTACGTAATTGATGTTGGTAGACATAATGAAGATAATTACTATAACTTTCAATGAATAATTTCTTATCCTTTCTCGAAACATTTTTACAAATGTAGTCGATTCTCTCTTAGTTTGTACTAGAGATCTCTTGAGTCATCACCGGGCACGTGTATCTGACCCATCCCTTCCTTTGATTGAACATGAAGTACATGTAGCTTGAAATTAAGATTTTTTTCAAACTAGGGGTAAACAATGATTTAAAAATAAATAATAAATATGAATCAAATATCACACAATCTATATATTTTACCTACAAGATTTGTATTGACATAAGCATTTGATTAACTTGTTCGCATTTCCAAAAGTCCTCGAAATCATTCCACGTCGCCAAGAATGCATGAGTTGAGTTGCATTCAAGAGGTTCAATCCAATTGTAGAGCAATTGTACAAAGTGCGGGGAGTCTTTCGGGACTTGTGCTCTAGAAACATATTGTCGGGTAGTGTGTGGTGTTGTTTCGATTAGTTTGGTGTCCTATGGACTGTTGTAGGTGTAGGTTTGACCGGTTTAGGTGTTGTTGGCTGCTTGACTTTCAAATGCCTATAATTTATAGGATCGGCATATATTTGTCGATGCGACCACAAAAGAAACATTCCACGAGCGGGACCTACATACTTGTATCCATTTTGGGAATGTCCGACATTGAAACCTTCACCAATTCTTTCTCCAAAGAATCTCTTGACAAACCTTCTGCAATTTGTACGATGTGATGATGTTTCATTAACTAGTGCAAGACTTCATCGGCTACGTGAAGTGGTCTACCATCTATGTATTGATCAATGTAAAGATCACACACATGTGAACCCCACATCGCACCAATTTCATTTGTTTAATACCACACACACTATTTTATTCATGAGTAGTTAAATGTTACATGCGTGCCTTTTTTCACTGGTAAGGATGGCCTTGTTGCGGCTGTCGGCTTCATCTCCAGGAAATATAATGATTTCCTTCCGATTAACCTCAAAATCTTTTGGAGAAAGGTGCTATCCTCTGAATAGCAGAGTCCAATGGGGTATCAAATCATCTAAATTCTCAGAAAGCTCAAGGCCGGTGTATTGCATAAACTCTGGAGTAGAATGTCTTGATTTGATTTCATTTTTCTTGCTCAATTGTTAGTTTTTGCAATGTGTGTACCCACGATGGTTGATCATGACCCTAGTATTGTGAAATTCTGAATGCCTCAAGTTGGTTAAAGAATGGACCCACTCTTCGCACACAACTCGGGTGGTCGGGTGTGTTGGTAGAAGAACAAAGGATGCCGTGCTTCAATGTGGGTATGAATTTCCCCTCCAATGCATCCTTCTTTAATTGTGCCTATGTATTAAAATAAATGGTATATTAATATAAAGTCACGGAGGGTTGTAAAAGATGGAAACAAAAAATAGTTTTAGGGTTTACCACTCACTCCGCAACTCCCTTTTCATCTTCCTTCTTGTATTCACTCTTCTTGTTTTGTCAGCCTTTAAGAAATAGATCACAACTCTCAATATCATCCACATTCAGTGGTTGTACAGTAGCCCTTGCCTCCTCTCAGTTATCCTTGCCTTGATTTCCATTTGAACATCTATTTCTAGATGTTCTTGCACAAATGTAAGTGCCGCCAATCCATACTGACCTTGGCTCAATCGGTGAGGCATTAAATTCAAATGGGAAACACGATATTTTTCTTTCCTTGTACCCCATTTTAGGTTGTTAGAGACATGTCATCCCCAAAGACATGTAAATCTATATTTTTTTATCTTTTAAAAAGTATTCAAATTAACTAAAGTTGGAGTCATTCTCTAGAGCCTTTCTCGTGTGGATATCCCAACTCTCTGGGTGAATGTGTGTGTAAGTTAACTATGGAGAATCACCTTTCTCCATTGAAATATCTAGTCTCCTGATAGAGTTTATTTGTGTTCGTGCCAACTCTTGCACATCATTGTTGTTGCCTTCCTTCTAAGAAATGTCATATCCGCTGCATGTATTTCGAATGGTCTCTATGAAGATTTATAAATATGGTAGTTACAATAAGTTAGGGTAAATTTTTTGAATAACATTAGGGGAAATCCAGGGGCAGAACTTATTATCGCAAATAACAGTATACCTTGGACTCCATCCATAATGTCTCCTTATATTCATGGGGCATCTCATGCCAACTATCATACTTTTTGTCGACCCTTGTTCTACCGACCTTCACAACCCAACTAGACCACTTTGCATGCTCTTCAGACAAACACTTACCTAACTTATTGAAAACCAAAGGGGTTAACTCTTTTCTAGCTAACCTACGTTCTAAAGTTATACAATATGTTTTGCCTAATCCTACCTTGTCGGGTTCATCATCATCAACCCAAGCATGTTTTTGTATTGTCGGATGGCTACTATGTGATTTTAGCGTAGAATCGTCATGAGTCCTTTTCTTAGACATCAAGTAACCTAAATAAAAAAATGCTCAACTCCATAATGACTTCATGAAAGATAGTTTAAGAACATAGTTTCCGACGTAAATCCTTCTTTAAATATCAACTGCTAATTGTAACTAAATTTTTATCTTGATAATAAAACATGATTAGGTTTTAATTACACGATGTATGACCGAAGTCACAACCATTATGTTATAAGAACATAACAACAATAAATATTCAAAACCATGAAATTCCCTAAAAATTGCATACCAATCAACAATCTTGAAGGTGAGAACTAAATAATGTAGGCTTTAAAAACACTAACCTTTACATCAGACAAGTGAGAAATTCATTTTAATAACCCTTGTTCACCATCAATTCGGTGATAGAGGTGGAGTGGTGGATAGCCCATAATCACCACCAAGAAAGTGGGGTGTCTTCAGTGAAATTGAAATGAAAAAAGTAATAGGAGGATAAGGAAAAAGGGCAAGAGGACGATGGGAAATAGATGGGCAATAGAGTCGATGGGTTTGCATTTGAAGAAAGTGAAAAATACCAATGGGAATTTGATGAGCACTAGTCAAACTCTTCTATTGACCAATTTTTTTAAAAAATAAATAAATTAGAAGAGGTGGAGGAGCGACCCTTGTTTGCCCAGTGGTAGCTCCGCTAGTGGTTAAAGGTGAAATTTTTGCAGTTTGATTGAATTTCCCTTACCTTTATTATATTTTACTACTCCCTCCGCTCCAGCTTAAATTTCATACCAATCATTTTAATATTGTTGAAGAAACATATTTGACTGTTAATATCTTTATCTATGTATAATTACAAAAAATAATAAGCAGATAGGAAACTACTTGTTACGAAAAATTCATCTACATCACTTATGATAATATTGCTGCTCATATATCTATTCAAATATGCGATCAAACATTTATAGAAAATAGTGCCAAAAAAATAAGTAAGCAATTTAGTTTGGGATGGAGGGAGGATAAGGTTTGGTCCACAAGTCGACTAAACTTCAAAATCTTGGAATTCTTAAACTTATCCTTTATTTTGTAATAGGGAAGCCAGACAAGATTCAAATAAAAATATATTTTTCCTTTGTAGGTGTAAGAACCTAAATTAAAATCAACTAAACAATTAGTTAAGAAAATAATTAACCAAAATAAGTAAATGGAAAATGAGCGGAGAAATTATACCCACTGAGGTAAATGGTTGAAATCGATGCAAATGCAAGATTAAAATCTTTGTCCTTAATTCTTGAAATGGCCCGTAGTGTGTGACAGTTTGATGGCATACTGAATCCCATGAAACATGTGTAACTTCTTCAATAAGGTCCATCCCCATAAGGAAAATCTCATATTTAAATAGCATAAATGACGCAAAAGCTATTTTCAAAAAGAAAAACACATAAAAGCTATGACATATTGAAGCTGCCGGCTTACACTTGATATCCAATCGAGCAAACACCTATTCAAACCAAAAATGGAAATCCACCATAATTTCGTATATAATGAACCCGAGCAAAACGCACATAATTAACCAAAACTGCACTCCATTATATTTGATCATGATCACCCTTAATTGTTTTTACAAATGTATAACATTGATCAGAGTTTTTCACTTCAGACAGATGAGATCTTGTATACAAGTACTGAAATATGTGCTACTCTATGCATGCATTATACACATGTTATAACTATTGCTCTATATATGTGCAACTAGAATGAAACGACCTTTTCTTAGCACACAGATGCCTAATTTAGACACATACATCAATGCAGTATTTTTTTAATAGTTTGGCAAAAGGGTTCCTTATTTTAATCAATTTAGGGATTGATTGTTCCTAATTGATACCAAATAATATAAAATGACAATATGTGTTTTAACTCGATTGTAGAAAAATATATTGAATTTAAAAAGATAATATTTTTAAATTTGATTGGATGTATTTTAATTGTTTTCTCCAAAAAGCATAATTGACTAATATTATAAACCAATTATATATTATGGATGCTCAAGTACCAATTGTGGAGGCGATCAGTGTGTCGATGCATATTATGTGGCAACTATGGCTGCAGCAAAACAAAACAGTTTTTGAAGAACATGATTGTGCCCCTAAAGTATGGGTGGATATAGCATATACTAATTTTAGGAAAGAATCCAAGAGGGGCTCCCACAGAGATGTAGAAGATGGGGATATGCCACGGGAAGATCAGAAGCATCAATGACTACATGAAAAGGTTGTCAAGGAGCTCTAAATCATTCCAACATTAAAATTTAATGGAGCTTATTGAAGTAGGGCATGCCATAGTTCAACAGTTTGATCAATCATTTGAAGTCTTCAAAAGCATGGAATCAGGAAGCAGTGTACTTCTCCATAGCATCTGCCTTAACTATGAAATCAACATCTTGTCTCAGAGGATTGAAAAGAACCAATGAGCAACAGTTTTCAAAAAATATATAGGTTTAGTCGAACAGTGCCAAACTTATAACCTTGAAGGACTTGCAAATAGGGCCACTATTTGAAGTGGAATCAATAATAGACGATGCTAGGGATATAAGCTCTCAATTTGAAGGACTAAGTTTTGCTAAGGCCCCTAGCATGAGTTTGCAAAATTAACACAATCTTGTGAATAACTGGAAATGTAATATTCTAGGTTTTAATAGGCTAAGTCCGACTTATCTTATTAACATATATTAGTAAATGTTTAGTGAAAAAATAGATGCCTTATTCACATCGGACTTAAAATAATGAATGTGTTTTCTATACATATGTCCAATAAACACTTCGCTGCTACCTTATTTACATTTTTTAAAATTTAAAACATCTCATAGATATGTAGGGGATTTATAGGCACTCTAAACCTGAGATGAAAATAATAATTAGAAACAAAGTATTTATAAACATTCCAAAGTGTTCCTCCTATGAAGCCTCCACCCCTGTGTCGACTTATAGAAGGCCAGACTTAGAAAGCAAGTAAGGCTATTTATCAATTTATAGTAATGGAACTATGCTAAGTGAAAAGTGAAAGATTACCAACACAAACAAAGCTTTTTTATGGAAGTAATCTTTATAGTAATTGCAAAATTAAAGCCAAGAATTCCATGATAAATTAGACAGAGTTTTTGGGATGATCTTCAAGATCTTCATAATGAAGAAGCGCGTATGAATCTTAAAAATATGATAAGCTTAATTGTAGAGAAAGAAGAGTCCTCCTCCCCCCCCCCAAGTATGTGCATACGAAAACCATAAGCATGGTTTGCTTCCTCCAGGTTGAGTAGCATTTAAGATTAGGCCATAAGCAGCATTCGTATCATTTTTTCCGACCTGTAAAAGAAAAAATTAGTAGAATACAAACTAAGATGTATGAATTCTAATGTCAGGAATTTACATTTTATTAATCAAAATAAGCCCCTTAAGTTCACTATCCAATTCATGGAAAACGAAGGTGTTTCCAGAAGATAATAACCTAGCTCTTTTTTCCAAACCATCTGCTACCCTATTTTCTTCTCTATGTATGTGAATCAAAGTTCTAACATTAAGGATAAGATTAACACTGTTAGCCAGATTATATAGTTTCCATTCAGTCAGAAGGGAGTCATTCACTACATTGATAGCTAGAAGAAAGTCACTCTCAAATTCCAAGTTGATTCCAAGCTGATTAATGAATATAATGCCAAACTTGATAGCCATGAGTTCAGCAATTAAAGGAGAATCACACATGATAAACTTAGGTTTAGCAAAAATAAAATCACCAGAAGGTGATCTCACAGTAACACCAATCCCAATATTTCCATTTTTAATCCAAGATGTATCAACATTAGTTTTAAAAGATGAGTTAAACGGTTTATACCGAAAGACATTTTTAAAAAAGGTTTTGGAGGTGGTCTCATAAGTGGGATCAATCCAAAACTAATGAAGTGTCAGAAGCCTAAGAAGAAAAAACAAGTTTACCAAGTAGCAAGAAAAAGATTTCTTGTTTTATGTCTTTGATGATGGATTTAGCAGAAGTTTTAATTTCATTAAAATCAAATTATTCCTGCTTTTCCACAAAAGCCAGCATATGAGTGATGTTAAAATTGATGCCAGAGTGTTGTGGCATGATGTTAAACCTCTAAAATTCCATACTGGCCATAGTTTATCCCACAGAGAAGAAATATTAACAGGTTGAGCATGTATGCAATGTAACAAATGATTCCATACATGAGTTACAATATTGCATGAGTTAAAAAAAAGATCTAGTGAATCTAGATTATTGCAGAAGACACATTTTGAAGCTATTTGGAAACCATATCGAGTTAAAATATCATCAAAGGGTAGCCAACAGTTTAGAAATTTCCAAATAAATATAGATTTTTTTGGGGAATTCTGAAGTGTACGTTAGAGAGAGAGGATCTACTACCAGATGTGCTAGCTGTTACTTTGTCAGCTGATTTAAATGTGAAAGCTTCATTAGGTTTTGGTTTCCAGATTAATTTGTCCTGTCTGTGAGGCATAAGGATAGCTTCCTGCAAAAAATTAGCAGTATTAAATTGGATAAAGGAAGATATTAAGGGCAGGTAATTATGTTTGTTGCATATAAAATCCGAAACAAAACACTCAACAGGAATAATATCGAAGAGAGAGTCCTGTAAATAATTTGAGGAATAATAGGCCCCATTTCTGTCCAGTTTGAACACCAGAAAAGATATTTTCCATTTCCATGAATTACCCTTGTAAAGCTTTTAGCTAAATGATTAACTGATTTAATCTTTTTTCCAGTTGTGTGACTTTATGTTAGAATCAGCTAGAGACCATAACAGTTTTAACCAAAGGGTTTCACCAGTCTGAAATTTCCATCACAATTTAAGACTGCAAGCAATGATGATTAATTTTAAGGATTTAAGGCCAAAATCATTTTGCTCTATAGGAAAGCATAGTTGTGACCATTTCCTCTAGTGTTTTTTTGGTCCCTCATCTGAGTTACCCCAAAATAAATTTTCCATCTTTCTTTTAATCTATTTGATTACAAAGGTAGTAGGCTTAAGAACTTCCCAAACATGTTGAGGAGTAGAATATAAACATCTATTTATTAAGGTATTTTACCACCCATAGACAACCACTTATTTTTCCAGTTTAAAATCTTAGAGTCAACCTATTCTAAAATAGACCTAAAATGCACATTCTTTAGTCTACCTCTAAACATTTTGACCCCTAGGTATTTAAAAGGCCATTTACCCACTTTCAAGCAAAGAATGTGTTTTGTTGGGTTAATTTTAGGGAAAGATGCATACTTACTCAAATAAAATAAGATTTGTAATAATTTATCTTTTGTCCACTAGTTTGTTAAAAAAACCGGCAGTAAGACCTTCATCTTTAATAAAAAATTTCAGTGGCTTTTAGATAAATTATGGTGTCATCTACATAACTTAAATGAAAAACAGGGGAAGTATTTGGTGGAAGATGGAAATAATCTATCTTTTTTATTCTGGAACACAAAACTAAGAGCCTTAGTGAAGATTCAGTGAAAAGATTAAAAAGAAAGGGATATAGAGGATCACCTTGTGTTATATCTCTTGAAAATTTGAAGAAGCCTATAATTTTTCCATTTACTAGGACAGAAAATGAGGCATTGGCTATGTTTTCATCACAGTGTGTACAAACTTACCATGGAAACCAAAGTTTAACAAAATACTCTTTAGAAAATACCAGTTAACCCTATCAAAAGGTTTCATTAAATTCAGTTTAATGATGCAGTTAGGTGATCTATTTTTGTTATCTAGAAATCTAATCATTTCCTGAACAAAAATAACATTATCGGAGATGTCTTTCATCTTTAAGAAGGCAGATTGATTAGGTGAGATAAATTTATCCATCAAAGGTCTAATTCTTTCAGTGATTAACTTTGAAAAAATCTTGTTATAAACATTTGATAGTGAAATTGGCCTGAAATCACTAAAACATGTAGGAATTTGTTTTTTGGAATGATTGTTATCCAGGTTCTTCCTATACCATTTGGAATAGATAAAGATGAGATAAATTCATTTGCAGCCATCAGTAGATCCTGACATATAATATCCCAAGATTTAATATAGAAACAGGCAATGAATCCATCTAGACCTGGACTACTATTCTTGTTGTGACTAAAGACAAATTATTTTAGTTCAACAAGGGTAATAGGTCTTAATAACTGATTATTGTCTTCATCAGTTACAATTCTTGGAATCTGACCTAGAAAACATGAATAGTATTGGTAGCTGCTTTATTTACATCAAATAAGAAATGATGAATTTCACCTCTAAATTAATATAATTATAACAATTTCTAGTAGAAGTCTTACTCCAATTATTATTCTTTATAATTTTTATACAGTTGTCTAAACTAAATCTTTTATCCATTAACCAATTTTCGTAACATAATGTAGATAATAGACTAGTGAAGTAAAAATGTAGATGTTGTCACACCTCAACATTAGTGTTATTCTACGTTTGAAAAAAAAATTAAGGTTATTATTATAAATATCTAGTTCATACCATATATACGGGGGGAAACTATATATGTTTCGATCGTCTGTTGAATAAAATGTTGAATCTAAAGAAATAATTCTTTATCAATTTCAACGGAAATATTTTACTATTTACTCCAAAAAGGATAACTAATTATGTCGACCATATATGATTGGTGCTCAACTACAAATCCTAATTCAAAATCCTTAAAATCCTAGATAAAAAAAACTTATTCGTAAAAAATTGATACTTCAAATGTTAGTCATATGGTAGATTTTGATTACATTGGGGAAATGGTGTGAAGTAGCGTGATGTACAACTTTTGGAGTAATGATATTCATTTACGTTCTAAAATATAAAAAAATGCTTATTAAAATTAAAGGTTTGTGCAATTTTTTATAATTACAATGAGTTGTGCTTTTGATTGTACCATCCAAAGGGGTAACTTTTGGGAAATTTTGTATTGAAAAGTTTGAAATACATACTAGGATTTTCATATTTTTCAAAATTTAGGTTGACAAGATCTCATGCACATAAACCAACAAACCTAGTCTTTATATGCATGCATCATGCACGTTTATAAAAAATTATTGTGCGCAACTTCATATAAGAATCTTGAACATACATAAATTTAGGGACGGGGATAGCTTGGGGAGGTCCCTCAGCCATACCCAAATTTCTGGGAAAAATAGTGCTTATCTTCTACTTTTCTTTTTCTTTTTCTCTTTTTATGCTCGAGTTTAAGCAGGAACCTCTCATTCACTCTCTTATGAATCTTCGTCAATCTCGAGTAATTCATATTTATGTGACTTTCGAAAATCTACCCAATTGTTGGAAGAGAAGGAATCTCAGGACCAAGAAATCTAAAATTTCTTTGATAAGATGTGAAAGATAGCCTAGAATTGCCAACCTGATCATTTAATAAACTCTAGGTTTCTATTCTTCGACCATTCTGTTATAAATGGAGCAAAATTATCAGCAAGACCAAAGGACATATCTTTGGTACGAGGTATTATATCCATATTCATCTCTGAGACAACCATAGAAATGTCAACCCTCCTCGGAAACGATGAAAAGTACCCAAAAAATTTGGGAGAGCTGAGAGACATCCCCAAGCTAGCTCCGTCCCCAAATTTCTATTTTTTTTGGACTCCCATGTGAAGGTGTGTACAAGAATCATTTTTAAATGTGCATGACGTGTGCATATAAGGTCTAGATGTATTAATTTTTTATGCAGGGTATCTTGTCAACCTTCATTTTGAAAAAAAAATTATGATAACGATCATATGTGTTTCAAAATTTTTGATAAAAAAATTTCAAAAAGTTACAGTCAAAATCACAACTCATCGTAATTAAAAATATCGCACAATCCTTCTGTTTCAACTAGCATTTATACTATCTTTTTTAAGAGAAAGAAAAGCACAATAAGGTGTTTTGTTTGGATTTTATTAAATCAAGTTTGAAACTAGATTTTTTTAATGTTTCCACCACTCTATAATATGCCTTATTAAGTATATTTTTATTAATTATATAAAAATATTATTTTATTTTAGCACTAACTCTATCGTACCCGTATCTATAAATTTTGGATTTCTCCATTTCCCGTTCCCATTCCGTTCCGGTATAAGTATCTTTCTCCGTATCAGTGCTACATAATCCTCCTTTAATGAATAGTTCCTAGTGCCTGTAAAGTCCCTGTCAGCAAATCGATTTCCAGCATACATTTGAATAGTGACTGCTTCAATAAGGTCCGTTCCCATAATAAAAAATTATATTTAAATAGCATAAAGGACACAAAAGCTATTTTCAAACTTCCGACTGCTATGACATATTAAAACTTCCGACTTACATATCCAATCGAGCAAACACTCATGATCGTTGAATATTTGAACCAAATATGGAAATCCACCACAATTTCATATAATGAACCCGAGCAAAACACACATAATTAGCCCAAACTACACTCAATTATATTTGATCATGATTACCAAAAATGTTTTACAAATATATGACATTGATAAGAGTTTTCCACTTCAGATAGATGAGATCTTGTATACAAGGGCCAAAATATGCAGCCACTCTATTCATGCATCATGCACACGTTATAACTATTGCTCTACATATGTGCAATTAGAATGAAACGGCCTTTTCCGAGCACACGGATGCCTAATTTAGATACAGACATCAATGCTGTGTTTTTTTAAATTGTTTGGCAAATTGGTTCCTTATTTTAATCAATTTAGGGATTGATTGTTCCTAGTTCATACCAAATAATAGAAAATGACAATATGTGTTTTAACTCGATTGTAGAAAAATATATTGAATGTAAAAAAGATAATATGTTTTAAATTTGATTGAAAGTGTTTTAATTATTTTCTCCAAAAAGCATAATTGACTAAAATTATAAATCGACTATATATTGTGGATGCTCAAGTAACGATTCAAGAATAAATTTCGTAAAATCCCAGATTAAAATCTACTTTGCACTATTCCAAATTTCTGAAAACCTTAATTTGCATTGCAAATTTTGGAACACATATGACATCTATCTTATTTTTCCAATTTATGTGGACAAGATATCAAGTACAACCAGTATACCTAGAATTTATGTGTATACATCATGCACGTTAGCCCTTGGTATATAAAAAGTGTCGACATAAGGCCTCATGTTGTCTTCATCAAAGATTTAATGTTTTTCACACTAATCCATTTTTCACATTGTTCATTGTTACTCCTATGGCAATTGAATTTTAGAAGGGGGTATCCTTTCCTCAATACCCTAAGCATATTTTGGAAGTCATTGGTTCGTTGGACCTGAAGGAGGGCACACACATATCGGTGATTTCAAATTAAATCGAATCAAAGTTTAGAGATGTTATAACTGATCATACGAACCTGCTTTAATCTCATCTGACGCTCATCGGAGATGAGGGGGAGCTGGTGTTCTTCAAGAACAACTACTATATAACCCATCAGTGCCCATATTTTATAATTATTTAAAAGAAGAACCCACCTTCCGGTACTATTTCTTCAACTCAATTTTATAATTGTTTCCAGATGGATTTAATCTAAGACTCGCTTGGAAATCAAATTCACCTTTAAATGGTTTGATGGATCAACTTTATGAGGAATAATTAATGAGGAAATCTACATAAAAAAAATTCTTGGATCAATTGTTCAAGAGTGTCGAGGAAATGAATACATCATGAAGAACACTATACTCTTTTTTCCCACCCAACATTTAATGAGGTGGTGTGATTATTGTAAACTATTGTAAATTTTCCATTCTGAATTTGGGGATTAAAATTCAGAAATGTGGGCTTTGAAAGGGTTTAATCTCAAAATCAGTCCATTAGGATTTAGAATATTTTGTTATGGTTTAACTAAAATTCGATTTGGTAAGATTAAATAAGACAATATTCAGACAAGGCGTAGCCCTTGGATGTCTCTTTTCATGCGCTGCTCGGTTAAGTGAGAAGTCCTCACCAGATCACTGTATTGATCTGCCTGGCGGAGACAGCTACCCAGAGAACCGTATCGAGAGATCACCTCTTCGAACTCCACAGGCTTTATGGCCAGAAGAGCTTTACACTTAATCTC
>JAULKJ010062859.1:0-16337 GCA_032355405.1 Rubia balearica
AACATAAATAACCAAGGATTTAAACAATATTTCAGCTCAATAACAACCCAAAATTCATGGTGAAAACAGCCCAATCACACGAGCTATGACGTCGGAGTATGATGGAAGCAGCGTCTGAGCGAGTTGAACACTAGTGAACTCTGAGAACCCGAAACTAAGGGCACGTAGAAAAATCATTACCAGATCTTTGGGTGAGACCGAAGTTCTGATTAACTGCAACCCATAGAGTATGTCTTTGAATCGGCAGTGGAACTCCAATATCGAGGCTGAGCTGCGGCGGATATTATGCAGCTCGTTATAGAGTTGTAGTTCTTTGGTTGTGGAGCAATTGTTGAACGTAGAAGCAAGAGTGTCTCATGTTTCTTTCACCATTGTGCCGCCGATGGTCTCAAGCATGACCTCTTCAATGAACAACGATTGGAGAAGGGCCTGGAGCCTTTTATCTTGGGCAATCCACAGGGTCGGTGAATAACTGGACGGAGAGGAATCCGATTTGGAGGAAGCACTAGTCTGGGAAGATTCCGGCGCGACTGAAATGGTGGTAGAAGCAGAGGGATTTAAAATTGTTCCGTTAAGAAAGCTGAATATTTCCTTGGATTGGAGGAGAACTTGAACCTGAGATTTCCACATCATATATTTACCGGAATTCAGCTTGATTGGTAACCTATGAATGAGGGTGGAGTAGCTTAATGGAGTGGTTGCCATTGAAGCAAAGAACAAGTTGAAGATTTTGGTTATTGGCTGTTCAAAATAAGCACGAAAAATGAAAATAATGATGGATTTTCGAAGACCGAGTAAAGGATCGATTACCCATCTGATACCATGAAATAAGGTAATTCACCATATTTTGGTGTTTGTCATATTAGAAATATATAGATTACAACAAGTATAGATACACTGAATGTAGACTAATCTATATATGTACAAGATAATCAAGATCAATCATAGGATCAATCAGTATCAATCTTTTCTCTATCTACTCTATCAGTTACAATAACATGGGTGTAAGATTCAGAAGAAAAAAACTACTATGTAATATCACCAATGAGGAATAGGGGCATTAATGGTGGTGAAATTGGAGGTTGTGCGACGGTTATGAATTTTCTCCCCTAGCACCGTTGTTCAATAGGGTGGTCGTTGCACGGTGGTTGAAGAATCACTATGCAAGAGGCCGTTCCAACATTGGTTTGATATTTCTAAAGCTACTTTAAACTTCAGAACTGCCTTTGGAAATAATAACCAAAAATTTAGTATTCTGCTAGTTCAATCGAAATTAGAAAACCCAGATCGACCACATTGTCCCATTCTTAGTATGAACATAGATCGACTTTCATCTTCAACGCAGCACAACCACTATCCTTCTCATCTCTTGCATTCATATCAAACTCACCTAGAATCAAACTCATTGTAATAAACATTCAAACAACAATCATCAATTCACCTCGAACAATAACATATATCAAAATTTGTAGGCAGGTTTGCCAATAACAAATCCAAAACAAAGAAGAAACCATACCATAATAATATGAAGTTTATCACTATGTTATTATTCAAAGAATTTTTGTTTTCCCAAGGAGTCCAATTCTAGTTCCTCAACAGATGTTTGTTCATGATCCTCATTTTCATTCATTATAGCACATGTGCTGCAACATATATAAATTTATCGTCGACATCTAATCTGTATCGATTCCGATTTACACCTGACATAACATAGTTAATTGAGAGTTCTTCATTAGAAATATTTTAGGGTACCGGAACTTCATCAAATAGTTCATTTTTATTTTTCAGTCATATAGTAAGATTCTTCTGGAATCTTAAACAATTCTTCAGGAATTTTCACATGTTTTTGCCATCGGAAATGTTTGCTCATTTTCACTTACGAGAATTTTTAACTTTGGGACTAATTGACCTAATTATTTTCAATTGTGCATTTATCTCATTTCCAATGGTAGGTTGTTCTTCAGGGACATCAATTTTAACAGGTGCATTAATAGTCTACACATGTGGTTTTATCACTCGTATTAGGTTACTAAAAGAATCTTGCAATTGAATTATCTTTTTTTACTTCTAGTTTACATTGCTTTGTACGCAGATCAAAATGAGAAAGAGATAATTCATTCCATTTTATTTTTTACTGGCTGAATTTTCTCTCCCCTAATGTTGGGAAAATTGACTCATTAAATGACAATCAACAAAATGAGTTGTAAACAAATATTTCGTCGTTGGTTCAAGATATTTAATAATTGACGTAGATTTGTACCCAATATATATTCCCAGCCTTCTCGAAGACCCCGTCTTTGTGCATTGTGGTGAGAAATTGGTACATATATAGCTCATTTGAAAATTCTAAGATGTGATATATTTGGTTTTTGACCATTCTTGGGGAAAACTCATTATAATTTGTTAGCCTGTTGCGGACAAGTGTCGCTGCATGCAATATAGCATGGCCCCAAGATAAAAATGGGAGTTTAGTTCTCAACAACATTAGTCGTGCAATTTAGTGAAGGCGTTTAATGAATGATTCAGCTAGATAGTATCAACATGAGCTACAAGAAGTTCAACACTAATCCCAATTGACAAACAATAATCATTAAAGAAATGAAATGTAAGCTCACCAGCATTATCAAGACAAATTTTCTTAATATTGTGATCTGGAAAATGCGCCGGTAACCGAATTATCTTTACAAGTAATTTCACAAATGCTAGATTGCGGGTGGATTGTAAGCATACATATATGTGATTATGCGTCAGTTAAGATCATCATGAAATACTGAAATGGTCCACAAGATGGGTTAATGGGCCCATAGATACACCATGTATGTGTGCCAAAAATGAAAATGATTCGATACGGATGTTTACTGGTGATGGTATCACAATTAACTTACTTTGAAAACAGGAAGTACATGAGAACCCACTAGATTGAAGAATCTTTTGGCTCTTCGAACTACAACTAATGAATTCTCTATCATTCTAAGTATCATTATAGAATCGGTATAGCCTAACTGGTCATGCCAAATAGTAAATTTGTCTACAAACTTCTGGTTTGTTGCATATATTTCAATAGCACCTATAAGTATGCAATATAAACCAGAGGATTAAGAAAGTAACTTTTTCAGTATCACTTTCTTTCCGAAACTCGTACTTGCAATGTACAAGAATTCACAGTTACCTTCATTAAAAGTCTCAATATGACATCCATTTCTACGAAAATTTGGTAAACATAACAAAATTCTTTGAGACCTTGGAGAAAATATTGCATCGGTAAAGCAAAAATTTGTTCCTCTCAGTAATAAAATCATTGCTCTCTCGGAGTCTTAGATTATTTTAGCACTACCGAAGATAGTATTCACATTAGCTACTTTAAGCATCAACTCGGATTTTTTTTTCTTAATTATTCTTGAGTATGCAGTGTGTTGCTCCACTGTCTTCCATACTTAACTCTTTGCCATCAAACACAGAATTTCCATATTCTTCATCAAATATAAAAAAAACTTGAAATTTGATATTTAATGTTGCATGAAATGGAAATTGCAAAAGAAAATATAAATAATGAAAATATTTATCTCCTATATAAATAGTGAATAAATTTATTTCTGTACATTCTCATCTGGGCTACGTTCAGGGTGGTTGGTAAAGAAATTTGCAATATCCAAAGAAGTACAATAAGCAAAGTTATCTTCAAGCTCACAACTAAAATCTTCATAAATTTGGTCACTATATTTTTATCTTTAGTCTTCAAGGATTCTTGATGGATATCGTCCAGAGGCCTTTGGGTACGACAAGTATGCACCCAATGATCCTCTATGCTACAACAATGGCATTTTATATCTCCAACTTTGCCATTATCATTTTCTTCATTGTTCTCTTGCTTCTGGGGGAGGGTAGGGTCTTTTATCGAACCACCATGGTAGCTATTGCGGCCTTTCCAGTATTTACGACCACAACCATTGTAATATCCCATGTTTAGATTTGTTGAAATCTCATTTTCTTCAGGAAATGGAGCTGCACCAGTGGGACGGGTCTCATGGTTTTTCAACAAGAGTTCATTGTTCAGCCACCAAAAGACGAGAAATTAACTTAGAATATATTTTTGAGACCCTTTTCAAGGTATTGTTGTTGCAATAGTAAATTTGAGGCGTGAAAGGTGGAGAATGTTTTCTCTAATAAATCTTGACTAGTTACTTGTTCACCACACAATTTCATGATTGAAATGATCTTAAAGACGAAAGCATTACACTCACTCACAGATTGAAATCTTGTTAGTGTAAATGCATCCAATCATAGCATGGTTTTGGAAGGATTACCGTGTTCTGGTGATCACATATTTCTTTTAATCTCGTACAAAGGACATAAGGCTCTTTTACCGTCAGGTGCTCTATTTTGCGTCTGTCATCAAGCTGGCGACAGAGTAAGATCATGGCTTTTGCCTTTTCCTTGGCTCGTGACTTTGTTTCCTTCTTTAATTGCATCACCAAGGTCATTCGCCTCGAGATGTATTTGAGCATCTAGTATCAAGGATAAGTAATTTTTTTGTGACATTAGGAACGGTAATTCTAGTTTTGCAAGATCAGCCATAGTAATAATAATAATATATACAAACAAAATTGATCATTCTTATCAAAGGAGAATTTCTCAATTTGTCAGATATTCTCGTACAGACTCAAAAACTAATTCATAAAAAAGATTAAATCACTCTCATGGTAGAATCTCATGCTGATAACGTGCTATAAAATACTCCTTCTGTCTCATAGAAATTGACACAATTACTTTTGGATCGATATTTTATGCAAGATTAGGTGCAAGTGTTGATGAGAAATAAAGGAAGGGTATTTTGGTAATGGAAGAGTTGACTAGTAGATTTAATCAACCTCTTGAGGGATAATATAGTAAATGTATAAGCTCTTTTTTTGCCACTTTAAGTAAGAATTGAATTGTGTAAATTTCTGTGGGAGAGACGAAAATAGAAATTGTACCAATTTCAATTGGACGGAGTTAGTATTTCTTTACCTCTATTTGTAACACAAATTACGAGTTTAGTTAAACCAGTGATACCTAAAGAAAATATTATTAGTTATAAATATGAAGACTGGAAATATGAAAATTAAGAGAAGAAATGTGAGAGTTAATGGAGAGTGAATTCTTAACTCGGATGATTCAAAGTTCATCTTACATCCTTGTTATGTATACTAAATAATGTACTCTCTCTATCCCACACTTGTGCAAAAAACCGGGCCAAATGAGGTTCCAGACTCGAAACTGCTTTCGTGTCCGATTAAAGGCGATTCAAAATTGATCAAAGGCAGTTACTCAAGAATCGCCTTTAACGTACATCAATTAAATGTGGTTCTATTGGGTGACTTTTTGACCCACTGTATAAGAAAATTTTAGGATTTTTCACCCCTTAACCATTTTCAATCTGACGTCCCTCTCTATTTCCCTATAATCACACAATCCATCTGCTCCCTCTTGCTCACCCCCGCGCTCTCCACACAATCAACCCCCTCCATCACCCCGCTCCACCCCCTCCACCACCTTCCAATAACCTCCAATGGCATACCAACCTATGCCATCCCTTCTCTAGTGCCACCGCACTCGCTCCAGCGCCGCCATGGATCTCCAGCAGTGCGACTCCAGCGCCTTTGCGCACTTCCATCGGCATCACCGCTGACCCATTTCATCTTTCCTTCTCTTCCGATGCGTGGGTCGCATCATCTCAGCCGCGTCTCCTCCGTAACGTGGGCCGCCTCTCCTCCGCCACGTCTTCTCAGCTGCGTGGGCTGCGTCGCCTCCACCGCTACGCCCTTTGCTCCTCCACACCAAAAAAAATCTGTTTCTTGTTACTCTGTAGACAGATCTGGATTTGGTTTATATTGTTCTTTATTAATGCTTTTTGGTTGCAATGGGTTGTATAATTCTTTTTATTAAGCCCTAAAACTATTTCCCTTTTTTGTCAGATATGTTTCTGATGCTAGCTGCAGGCAACCTAGATTTTCGGCAGCCTTTTTTCTTTCGGATCTCAGAAATAAGTTCTCATTCAGAACCTATTTCAGACCCGATAGAAGGCGATTTTTGGAACCTCCTTTGATCAATTCGATCAAAGGCAGGACCATAGAAGGCACTTGCATAGGCCCTTTCTCCACTAGTGCCAGCTCTACTTGCACCGATCATTATTCATTTAGTCAAATTTTGTTAATTAGAAAAGTGAATTTCAAGTAATATAGAAGATAATATGTTATCGTGTGCGATATCATTAGAAACGTGTTAACATCTACTTTTATAATATTATTTTTTTTATCATTTTTAAATATGCACAATTAAAGATATTAATGGTCAAAATTAATTCTGGTCAAAATTAAGAATGCTGAAGATTCAACTCCTTCATTACATTTTAATGTCAATGGATGAGTTTGTGAACACCCCCAAAAATTGTGAATTAGTCAATCTCTAAGGAAACCATTATTGCTTAGAAATTCGTTCTAAACCATTAATCATTATGGAATGTCAAATGTTCCAGTGAATAAGCTGGTCACAAAGCTTGTCTGGTGCTGTCTGTACCAACCTTCAAATGAATCATCCGAATGCATGAACATTTTTTTAACATCTTTCATTTGCTCCTTTTTGTTAGTCAACAATATCTATTTGCCGCTTGCTGTATTTATGTGTTGACCTGTTCCTAAACATTTAGGATAGATATGATGCTCGTTACTTTTATACTATTTCTATTGCTACACGGTTTCACCTATTTTTTATTACATATTTGCATTTTTCGTCATGAAATTGAATTTCCTTTCTGTCGCAAATGCGGGACTGGTGTTCTTAATTATACTTTCCCGTTCTGATAATGCATGGGGCTGACGGTCCAATTATTTGAGAGGAAATAAGAGAGGCCTTTAAGCCCAGGCGCATGAGGGCAGACAGGAAGGAGTTTAACAGAGCCTGATGGGACAACTCTAGTCCCATCAGCCAACAAACCACATATAACAAGGAAAAGGGAGTGATATAAGGTAAATATTTTCTATCGGTTCACTATTCATTTAGATACGCTTCTACATGGCAACATCGGCTAACTGGAGCGTCAGAGCAGGCACGGCCCTGGGCTTGCCTGCCTGATCTCAGTCAGTCTGTCTTGTAGATTCAGGTGTATATTGGGCTGGTGTGGATCATCGCTGAACATATTAGGAGATTTGGCATTAACATTGGCACCGTATGTGGGGATGGCATCAACTTTCAGCATCCACGCAGCTTGGAGAAGATGGAGGCATGGATAACGAAAAACCTGTACAAACAGGTGACAGTGGAAGACGTAAAGCACGAGGACGAACCTGCCCCGACTTTGATGCCGACAGGGGAGAGACATCAAATCTGCACAGTAGAGAAGGTTGTGAACAACTCAGAGGTCCTTCAAACGATAGTGGCATCCCAGAAGGAAATGAAGAGGAGGCTGGAAGAAATGGAGAACAGGCAGCCCTGGTGGAGAGGAAACGATTTTCATCCCATTGAGCTCTTCCCAGAGCAAGAGGGTGACTCCGAAGCACCCAGTAGAGGAGAGAGGGGGTCGCAGACAGTTCAGAGTTGAGTAAGGAGAGAGAAAAGCAAGGCCTCCTAGAAGAAAGGAACGAGTCAGAGCAGGAGAAACTTTGGCAGACTGCGAGTGGATAAAGGGTTATGTACAACTTCAAAGGGGTAAGAAACAGGTTGGGCAAAAGGCACCGCCAAAAGAAAGAGAAGAAGGCTTGAGCAGGGAGGCTAAGGGCTCGCCATTCACCAGGTGGATACAGCTATTTACGGCGGATCCAAAGCTGAAAATACCAATGAGCCTGGGGCAGTATAATGGTGAGGCCGATCCAGAGGACCACTTTTACACTTTTTCCACCAACATGGTCACTTTTGCGATACCGCGAGTCATTTGGTTCAAAGTGTTCGCAACCACCTTCATAGCTACGACCAGGGTATGGTTTAGAAACCTGGAAGACGGGATAATTGACTCAGTCAACTGGAGGAGAAGTTTTTGACCTGTTTCATGCAGAGGAAAAGTTCCAAAAGATAAGATCTGAGTTGCTTGCCATCGAGTAGAAGCCAGCGAAGACACTGTCAGCGTACTAGGAAAGGTTTAATAACGAGGAAAACCAAGTGGAGGAAAGGAGCAGCCAGTTCCTTATTGACATGTTCGTAATCGGTTTGAGGCACAGGTTGTTATTGAGAGACTTCACCCTGGACCCGCCGACGATAATTGATGAACTGATGAGGAGAGTTGGAAACTTCAACAGAGTGGACCTGTCTGACAAAAGGAGGAAGTAGGCATAAGGGGGCCACAGTCAGCAGAAGGCCGACAGGCAGGGCTAAGAGGAAAGTTGAGGAAATTTGGGGATGCTCGAGCAGGTACCCAGCAGATGCCAAACAAGTTTAACATGTCAGAAAGGATTTTCACCCCGTTGATCAAAATGCCCAAGGAGATTTTTGTCCCGTTTGCAGGAAAGGGCGTACTGGATGTACCGCCCAGAATGAAGAAAGAGCCTGGAAAGAGAAATGAGTCCCAGTTTTGTGAGTGATGACCATGGCCATGATATAATGACTGCATTTATCTGAAGCACAACATTGAAGACGCGGTGCAGAGCGGAGAGCTAGCTCATTTGGCAAAAAGTATGAAGGATCATTACAAGGATATCTACCAGGGTAAGAAAAATTACGAAGGATTTCGCAGATAATAAGATAACCGGGGTAGGGCAAGGAGCCCCGACAAAGAGCGGAGACAAGACAAAGGAATTGAGGTGGCCAGGGCTGAGAAAGGTGATGAACGCCGCAAGAGGCAGAGATAGGATATCCCCGGTAAAGATGGAAGAGCGGCTATGGTGCAGAATTATACGCCATCATAGGCGGAAACCTACAAAAAAATACTGCAACCAACGCTAGAGGAAAGAAGTTTGGAGCGAACGAAGCAATAACTTTTGACCATAGCGATCTGATACCTGACAGGACGGCTGGTGGAGATGTGGTGGTGATAACAGTCAGGGTGATGGATAAGAGGATTCATAGCGCATACTTGAACGGTGGAAGCTCTGCAGAAGTCATGTATTGGCACTGTTTCGAAAAGCTAAATGAGAATACTAGGAGGAAGTTAGAACATATGGACACCCCCGCTGGTGGACTTTGCAAACAGAACGTTTTGGTTAGAAGGCACCATACTCCTCCTGGTGACCGTGGAAGAAGGTGAAAGAAGTAAAACTGTAGACGTGGAGTTCATAGTTTTGAAGGCAAACAGTCCATACAACCTTATACTGGGCAGGCCAGCATTAGCATTGCTTAAAGGTATAGTATCGACCCTGTACATGCTGTTGAAATTCCTGACCATGGGAGGGATATCCATGGTAAGAGGAAACCAACAGAGAGCTAGAGAGTGCCACAGTATCGCACTCAGCAAAAGGAAACAAGAAGATAGAAGCAGGAGCCACGGGGTACAGGTCAGCAAAGCAAGGCCTGTTAGGTTAATCACGGAAAGAAATGACCCATCAAAGCTTGGCACGGAAGTAGAAATAGTAGGATTAAACGAAAGTTGGTCAGTGTGGGTAGGAATATCTCTCCCGCCTGAAGTGAATAGCGAACTGGTAAAGGTCCTGGAGGAGAATGGGCGAGCCTTCGCCTGTAAATCTGAAGACATTATAGGGGTACCAAAAGATGTCGGCTGCCACGAGCTGAAAGCGGATCCCTCTTACAAGCCGGTAAAGCAGAAGTGAAGGATATTGTGTAGGGAGAAAATTGAAGCAGTCAACAAGGAGGTGAGTCAGCTAGTTGCAACAGGGATCCTGAATGAAATTCCCTACCCAACTTGGCTTTCTAACCCGATACAGGTGAAGACAGATGATAGCTGGAGGATGTGCATAGATTATACGGATTTGAACAAGGCCTGCCCCAAGGACTGCTACCCATTGCTGGTCATTAACCAGAAGGTAAACACCCTTACTAACTAGTGATCAGATCCCCATGCTAAAGAGTGATGTAGAAAAACTGACTTTATTACGGAGAAAGGGGCTTTCGGCTACTGGATGATTCCTTTAGGCTTGAGGAACGCTGGAGCAACATATCAAAGGGTGGTGGACAAAGTCTTTCAGAAACAGATTGGAAGAAACCTGGAGGTGTATGTGGACGGCATGGTGATAAAGAGCTCCCAATATGTGACTTTCGTGGAAGATATCAGGGAGACCTTGATGCAGTTCAGGGAGACTGGAATGAAGTTGAACTAGCAAAGTGCCAGATCGGAGTGGGGGCAGGGATGTTCCTAAGACACATGGTATCGAACGAGGGTCTGTAGGCAAACCCCAAGAAGATAAATGCGATCTTGGAAATGAAATCGCCGAACACGGTGAAGGAAGTGCTAAGCCTGAATGGGAAGCTGTCAGCTATGAATCGTTTCATGCTGAAAGAGCGCTTCCATTCTTCAAAAAATTGAAGGGGTGTGTGAACAAGAAGGGAATGGTCCAATGGGGAGAACTGCAGGAGAAGGCGTTTGAGGAGCTAAAGACCTACCTGAAGGACCTTCCGACACTGATTTGTCCAAGGAAGGTAGAAACACTATATATGCATGTGGCAGCAAGTAATGAAGTAGTCAGCGGTGCATTGGTTAAAGAAGAGAAAAAAGTTCAGCGACCAGTGTACTTTGTAAGTCGATCCCTGCAAGGTCCAGAGTAGAGATACACAAAGCAGGAGAAGCTAGCCTTAGCTCTGGTCCACGCAGGAAGAAGGTTAAAGCAGTATTTCCAAGCGCACCCTATGATGGTTTTGATCAATCAGTCACCTAAAGCAATACTGACCAAATCGGAAAGCTCGGGAAGATTGATGAAGTAGGCAGTTGAGCTGGGAGAGCATGTCATCGAATATGCCCCGAGAAAAGAGATAAATGAGTACGTAATGGTAAACTTCCTAGCAGAGATGCCCAAGGAGGAAAAGTGGACGCGGTGGAACAAGATTCCAAGCCTGCAGGCCAAGACAAACGGGCAGACACGGATGTGTGGAAGTTGTATGTAGACGGAGCCACTGGAGTGGAGGGAGTAGGCGTAGGCCTGGTAATATCAGACCTGAAAGGTGTGGAATCAACCTACACTTTATGATTCAAATTCCCATCTTCTAACAACGAAGTAGATATGAGGCGCTAATCGCAAGCATAGAGATAGCCAGGAAGCTAAGAGCAAAGAAGTTGCAGGCCTACGAGGACTCAATGCTGGTAGCCAACCAATATAATGGGCAGTATGCCACCAAGGAACCAGCAATGATAAAGTACAGAGACAAGGTCAGAAGCTTGGAGGCTGAGTTTGAAGATTTTGACATCACCAGGGTCCCGAGGTCACAGAACACGAGAGCGGACACGTTGAGCAAGCAAGCCTCCTCTCATACACACTTAACTAAAACCGTACTGGTAGAGGAGCTGGCATGCAGGTTAATCAATGCAAGACAGGTGGGGGCGATACAGGGGTCAACATCGTACTGGATGACATCTATTCGTAATTACCTGGAACACGAGGGACTGTCGACAGATGACAAGGAGGCAAGGACGATAAAAATAAAACCTCTACCAGTACGCTGTGAGAAACGGGCTATTGTAAAGAGAGGTTACACTGAACCATGGCTCAGATACGCAGGCCCTGAGCTGATAGAAACCATCCTCAGAGAGATTCATGATGGAAGTTGTGGAAATCATCAGTGAGCAAGGACGATGGCATTACGAGAAGTAAGGGCAAGGTATTACTGGCCAACCATGAGAGAGATTCAAAAAAATGGCCAAAGAATGTCACAGGTGTCAAGAGCACGCAAAGGTGCAAAGGCTTCTGGCAGAGCGAATGACCAGGGCCGTTCCAGGAGGCAGTGGGAAGAAAGAGGTTTATGTTGGTAGCGATAGACTACTTCAGGAAATGTAGGGAAGCAGAGGCTGTAGCAAGCATAACAGGTAAAAGAGTCACAACATTTGCTTGGAAGAATATAGTATGCTTGGCATCCCACAAGTGATAGTGAGAAACAACGGAAAACAATTCTCCAATGAACCTTTCAGGTCGTGGTGTGTGGGTTTGAACATAAGGAAGCAGTTCACCTCCGTGGCTCACCCGTAGGCAAACGAGCAAACAGAGGTGATAAACAGGACAATAATTCGGGAACTAAAAAGACGGCTAGGATGAGCCAAAGGAGAATGGGAGGAAGAATTATTAAGTTTGCTGTGGGCATACAAGACTAAGCAAATGGCCGCCACAGGGGAATCACCGTACAGGCTGTGTTTTGGGACCGAGGTGACCATTCTCCCTAGAAATAGCAGTGCCCAATAGGAAAGTAGCAGAACCAATTAGTCAGGAAAAGAATGAAGAAGCTGTCAGGGAAAACTTGGATGGGCTGGATGAGCTCAGGGAGAAAGTGGCCCTGAAAGAAGCAGCGTACAAGTGTTGGATGGAACAACATTATAATAGCAAGGTGCGGGTAAGATCCTTGAAAGTGGGGGACTTAGCGCCAAGAAAGAATGAAGTAAGCCGAGCCCAAGGTCAGAAGAAGCTAGACGCAGAATGGGAGGACGGATATAAGGTGACTGAGGTGCTAGGGAAAAGAGCATACAAAATGGTGAGGATGGATGAAAGGCCAATCCCCCGGACCTGGAAGATATATAGCTAACCTGAGAAGGTACTACGCTTAAAAAATCGTAGATATATATAGGAATAATACCTGGTGTCATGCAGTTTGATAGGACGAGCAAGCGAGACGGGGTTCCTGAAAGAATCAAATCTCTTGAAAGCCCATAAAAGGGTATGATCCTGAGGAAATCCCGACCTACGCCCCCGTTCCTCTTTTACATATCACCTGTTTATTTAGGAATGACAAGTACAAGGAAGGAAATGAACCTCCAGTCACAACTAGTGTCGGAGAAAAATGAGCCTGATCCAGACTAAAGTTGCAGCGCTGGCCCTAAAAGCCAGCGCAATTACAGGACGGATCTCAAAAAGGCAAAATAAATGAACCTCCGGCCACAACCAATGCCGGAGAAAAAATGAGCCTGATCCAGGCTAAAGTTGCAGTGCAATTGCAGGCCGGATCTCAAAAAGATAAAAGAAATTAACCTCCGATAACAACAAGTGCCAGAGACAAGTGCCAGAGAAAAATGAGCCTGATCCAGACTAAAGTTGCAGCACTTTCCCCAATAGCCAATGCAATTGCAGGCCGGATCTCAAATAAGCTAAGAAAATAAACCTCCGATAACAACAGGTGACGGAGGTAAAAGAGGCTGATCCAGGCTAAAGTAGCAGCGCTGGACCCAAAAGCCAGTGCAAATGCAGGTCGGATCTTAAATAGGCAGAAGTAAATTCAAGACAAAAATAGCGAACGAAGTTAGTTAACAATAAATAATAAAACAAGCAGAATAATGATTGCAAAGAAGAAGAAAAAACACTCGCCCCAGAAAAACAGAAAGAAGTTATATTGTTTCATCCTTCAATAAGGGAATAGACAAATACAAGAAAAAAGAAAAATATTCTTCAAGGCTTCTTCAGACATCCTCGTTCTCAGCTCCCTCAATGGCCACAATGCGAACCCCCTCGGCTCCGTCAATCCACTCGACGCTACCATCAGCTTGAACTACCTCTCCGGCAGGCACTCCTGCATTGTCGACATGTTGATGAGTACCACTAGAAGAGTGCGTATCGGTTTCAGGGGAGAAATGTCAGGAGCCTAACTGTCAAGCTCGGCCAATGGCATTCCCGGGTGCAGCTGAGAAAAGTACTCAGTAAAGCTATATTCCAAAAAAGGAATAAAAGTATCACCAAGGCCAACCCGTAGCTGATTCTTATCTTCAGTACGGTAGTAGAGGTCAATGGCCCCCATCAACGTACCGCTCAGCAACTCAGATGCCTTATTACTCTGCACCAAGCAGGAGTAGAGGCTCAAGAAGCCGCGAGTAAAGACCCAGTCTTGGAAAGCTTGCAGCTTGGCAACTTTGGCTTTGGAACGGTTCAGGGAGCTCTGCAGAGAGTCGGTGACCCCCTTCTCCAGCTCTAGGTCTTGCACCAACTCGGAGGCACGACAAGCTTGAGCTTGCAGGGAAGCCAAGCCATGCTTCAGCTCGCCCACTTCCGGCTGCAAGTTGTCAATCTCCTCCTGCATAACCCTGTCAAAACAGAGATGCTGTAAAATGAAAAGGAAGCAAGTAAATAAAGAATAAAATAAAAAGAAGAAGAAAATGGAATAAATAGAGAAAACACACCTCAAGGATAGCTGCAGCTGACCGGTTAGCAAGAGAGTTGGTACTAGCGACGTTAAGAGAGCGTTCGCGTAGCCATGCGTTGAGTGAGAAATAGGCAAGGCCTAGGAAATGAGCTCCATCTGAGCTGGGGCACTGCGCAAAGGACCCGGTGTAGAACCCTGGAAAGAGGAACAGTGCGCAAAAAGCAGGGTGAGAACGGAATCGTTGAAACGGGACGAGTGGCCAAGGCAAGTTCCTGCTGACCAAAGGCTGGTGTCTCAGGAAACTCTTCAGAGATCAAAGCACAGGGAGTCAGACTAGTACCCACTCCACTCTCTTCAGTTCTTCTTCTTAACCGGCGATAAGCCCTCTTCAGGGCAGGCTCGTCCTCGTTCACCTCAGTGTCTGTGTTGTCAATTGCCTTAGCCTTTTGGTCCACGACCCCAACCGTGTCATCACTTTGGGAAGCTGGACGGTTGCTCCCAACACGATGAGGAAGCCTAAACAGATCACCGATAAAAGTAGCCTTAGACATCTCTGCAAAAGAAAGAGTGCAAACATGTTAGAAATATGTAAAGACAAACAGAAATAGCGTTTCAGCTAAAGAGAGAACATGACACAATAAACCTATACCACTCAGATCAGCGAGACCCTCGCCGGGAGAAATCTGCCAAGAAATTATGGCAGGTCGACGACACGAATAATGGAGTCTCGCAGGATGTGGTCGCATCTTACACTCATGACCTCAAGACGAGAGATGAAGGGCTGCAGGGCAGCCATCTCGATGGTGATGTGCACAATTTCTTAGGTCTTTGACATGAAAATCCACGAATGTGGAATTAGAACTTCTTTTTGTATAATATGATGTTAATTTTGCTAGATGTGTATGTTAATATGGTTTGTTATCATATTTATCCTAAGGTAGAAATAAAAGGTTAAATCTTGAATGTTGATTGTTCTATGTTTAGTCTAAGTAATGCTTTGTTTGGTTAAATGGTTAGGCATTTGGTAGAATGCTTTAAGTTGTTGTCAAATCTATAGTAATTTGTGTATGTTGTTATTTATGAAATACCTTTAGGTATTGCTTGTATAAAGTGATCATCAAGGAGGTTTCCAAATTATCGTTTATTGCTTTCAAATTACTCTTAAGAAGAAATCAATGTTGATCTTCAAAATGGATGTGATAACATTCTCCATAGGCATTAAATGTGAATGAATGAGTGAATGATTATATGATCTATAAGAGGTTTTAAAGTGGATATCAATTGCCCCAAGGCTTTGTCATGGGTTATTTTATCATCATTCTAGTACCTTGTTGCATGATTAGTCTATTTCCTTTCATTATCTAGTTGTCTTGTCTTTAAATTCATAAATTAGAAAAACCAACCAAAAACCCCCATATTTACTTGATTATATATATATATAGATATATATATCTATGCATATCTATATCTAGTCTAGTATCCATCTTATATGTTTAGACCCGTAGGAAGACCCCTCTTTCTCGTGGACGACCCTGATTTTCCAATATCTTCTTAATTATATATAGGAAGCACTTTAGGGCTTATAAATTATGACTTTTAAAGGTACGACGACAACCTCCCAAATTTTAGCGTCGCTGCCAGGGAAGAGGCATTTATTTTTAAGTGTTTAGATATATTATGTGTGAATATGTGCTAGTTGTGAATATGTTTTAATTTGATTTTATTTTTAGTTGATTGTTGGTTAGCCTAGAGACATATGGTTCGAGTTCTTGTTGTATGGTTCGTACTCGATCCTCTTCACAAGAATCCCTATAAAACGACCCTCGGTTTGAATTGAACCTGAAAAGAGCTAGGAGGCTTTCTTTGGAAAGTGTGAATAAACCCCTCCTGGTGACCATTTTATGAAACCTTCTACTTCCATGGAGCACCAAGATGAGCATCCGGATGAAGAACCTCAACACTCACCTTCAAGGAGGAGGTATCCCGTTGAGGAAAGTTCCACTGAAGAAGACCATGGCCCCCAACCTTGAGCAATAACCAATGTGCATCACCTAAATGATGGTTGGGCCTAAAGGGTATTTGGAGCAAAAGTTCAAATTGATACACTTGGTACCTTCATTTCTTTGTAGGAAAGGGGGGAACCCCTCTGA
>JAULKJ010062962.1:0-16334 GCA_032355405.1 Rubia balearica
TTTTAATGTACCATTAATATCCGTAATTAAAGTTATTAATGGTCAAACATGGTCTGAGAAAGTTGACCAAAAAGTGTTCAGCTTGAACTGGGACGGAGGGAGTAATTTTTTCCCGGGCGCTGAATTATACTGGCAATTTTTTAACACTTAATTTGACATATTCAAACAAAATTTTCTTAAATAATAAAGTGAGTATAAAATAATCCAATTTTTACAAATACGACAAATCACACTCACAATTATTCTATCTTGTTAATTAATGAATTAAAAATAATATAATAAGATTACAAAAATAAAATTAGTGAACAAATCACGGATATAGATTAATTTATACCTGATGGAGATCAATTTATGTCTAATTACGATAAAATTATTTGAATAATTTAATTGAAATCAATATATATCTAAAATTAATTAAAGAAAAAAGTGCTTATATAAGCTTCAGTTTTTTGGCACGTGCAAATATAAATTCCGGTTTTCCAAAGTACTTATATGAACCTGGTCTCATTTGAAATATGGTCAAACAAGTTTTCTGTCGGAGTTCAATCGAAAGACATTTTTGGCCCTTCGAAAGAAAAGGCGTATTTTTCAAAAAGACTTATTTGCCCCAAACGTTTTCTCTTCAAGTCAGGACCCCTTGATTTCCTGATTCAGGAGTTACTTTCCATAAAACCCTTTATTTTCTTCCCAGACGTCATCACTACTTTGCCAGCTTGCCGGCATAAAAACTGGCGTAAATCTGACGCTACCAACAGTATCCAGTGCGGGAAGGAACGATCGTCACATAACAATGCATTGCACGTGTTTCCAGCTGCAAAGCTTCAATTTTTTCAAAAATGGTTAGTTTCATTCGATACACAAATTTCTGTGCGCATTGACGTGTTTAACCCCTTAAGGATGAAGTATTTGTGTGTGTTTTTGTTGTCGTAGTACCTATGAAACCCTAATTGAAGGGTAATGGGGTATATTTTGCTTTTTAAAATTTGTTAACAGATATAATTTTTGTGTGCGTTAGGAATGGAATATGTTTTGTCATCACATGATTTCGTCGGTTTTGTTTACATGTGTGTTCATCGGAATGAAAGAAATAGGAAAAAACATTTTGTGCTAGGGTTTCGATATCGATGATCGCATGCTATGAACAAAGTATATTTTTTGTGATATTTGTTGTTGTTATTATAGGATGCCCCGGTTCACTTTGGTTACTGCAAGTCATTTATGTGTTACCTATTTTGGATCTTTATGTGTCTTTAACACTGTAATAGGATTTGGTTGAATATTTATATTCCTGTGGTAGTTTTGGTTTGATTTTGAATGATTTAATGAATGTGTGTCATTCAGTGATTGATTTATACACTTTTGTGGTTAGAATAAATTGATGATTGTTGAATATGCTGGATTTAAATTTGTTGCGGTGCCAAAATGAGTATGCTCCCTAAGTTATGATATTTAGGGTACCTTATGGCTTGACCAATCTACAGTGAATATTTGATTTTGTGGATTTTAAAACATGTTAATGAGAGGTAGGTTTGAGATTGCTTCATTGAGCTCTACCCCAGCAGTATGTCCATTTTCCATGAAATTGATTAATGTTTTTGTTTTGTTTTCTCAAAGAAAAAGCAAAGCTAGTTGGTCCATTCAATTTTTGTTCAAACATACATTTTTTACTTGTCAATTTTTTTGTGTTCACAGTTTCTTTTCTCTTTGGTGAAATGTTTTCACAGTAGTCATTTTAACTAAGTAGCTATAATTTCAGAGGGGTAGTGTAAACTCACTTGTTTGAATATTTATGTTTTTTTGGTTTAATTTTGAATTGTTTGATGAATTTGTACCATTGAGTGATTGTTTTATATACTTTTGTGGTTGGAATAAATTGATGACGGTTGAATATGTTAGATTTAAATTTGCTCCAGGACGAGTTTGACGGCGTATACAATTTGAACATACATTTTCGGGATAGGTGGAAAGTCTTGGAGGGAGTTGATCCCGATATATGTTTGTTGGTTGTTTGAAGTCCAATTTCACCGAACTGTTCGTGGGGGATGTTGATGCGTGGAAGACAATAGAGCTGAAACTGAATTTTAAATATACAACAGGTGTGTGTATAAGGGAGCTGAATACAGATGCTGATATGTAGAACATGTTCAAAGAGTGTAGAGGGTTGAACACCATTAAAGTATTCAGTGAAGTTGCGGACAAATGAAAAGTTATTTGAAAAGTGTCGTCCTCAGCAAAATCATCTATTAGTTCTTTACAATTTTTTTACTCCAACGAATCATTCTCGATTGGTATCAATGCTAGTCAATTTAGTCTTTCTTGTAACATTGTCAAGTGCAAATAAGACTTCATAATTTTAATTTTGAAAAACTATTCTCTACAGAAGTAACAACCACAGGAATAGTTAACAGAATTCTATATGCAATAAGAGAATTAGGAAAACATTCCATACGTTTCAAATTTTCAAAATATCAACAACTCCTATTTTTTCTTTTGGCAAGAATTCTCTAAGTGCCATAATGGTTAGATTGGTCCATGTTTTCAAGAGATGCTTCAATAATATTACAACAATACTTTAGCTGAATATCATTTATAGAGTGTGACTTATCAGAAGTAAATAAGAAACCAAACACATTATCATATTGTTAATATTCTTCAAATCAAGAAGTAAGTGAAGCAATTGTTTGATCAATAATATATAAGAAATAATTCACTCTAAATGATTCATCCGAAGTTTGTGAAATAACAACGAATGCATCAACATGACTCTCGATAAAATGTTATTTTCTTCTAATTTCACGTCTCTTAAAAAATATGGGATCAATATCTAAATCAATTGTAATTTTTTAGTTGTATCCATAGCATCAGAAAAGCTAATTTCTCTATATTTCTCAAAATAAGAAATCAATTCATTAATTTTTATAATAGCATCATCAATAACCATATCTTTTGATTGCAAATGTTTACTAACCACATTAACCGAATACAATGTATCATAAAAAATAGTTATTGCCATAATTAAGAAAGTCAAAATTACCAAACTCATTGAACGTCAAAGATTTAGTTTCACTTCTTATTCTAGAGTCATTATCATCATCACTTAGTTGTACTAAAGTTTCTCAAAATTCAACAATTTTGAATCGCATAACTTTAACATTATCAATACAACTCTCCCAATGCGTGGTGATAATGATTTTAGGGTGAAACCTTTTTCATTTACTTTCAAAATATTCCATTTTTAGTAGAATTTACAACGATGTGTTGGATAATCTCAATTGGTATGGGTAAAAAAAGGAAGAAAAGAGGCCTTCTATATTTAATATTTAATTTATTAAATACAACCCTATTAAAAGAATTTAAAAAATTGGGCCCTCAATTGTTTGGAAGCCCTGTGTGGTTGCTCACCTTGCACATGCTATTAGACGGCCCTGTAAGAAACCAATATGAAGTATTGCGGTTGCTAACAACAAACTCGATAGAGCAAGAGATACTCTAAGATACTGGACATCAACATGAGGGATTTGTCAAGAAAAAAAAGAATAGACACAGTATAAGTACTGAGCGACAAGGCAATAGACTAAGGTTTTAGAGTATCCCATAAAGAAATCTTGAAATTACGAAGCAGCTTATTCAACTGGTGTACCAGAGATTAAATACAACAACATACATATACATACAAAGACCATAGATAAATTGCATCGTAAAAATATTAGAAAGAAAAGGGATGAATAACATGTGGTTTACCTTGATGTAGATGTTTTTAGTATCTTTCTCTTCCTCGCCGAGAACTTTGCCACCGCTAAAGAACCTGCAAGATACATGTATGAAAGTCATTCTGGTTGCCATTGTGATTATGTATGTTGTTTACCATGCTTAATGCTAGCAAACCAAAATTGGGAAAAATAGTAGAAACAGATGCTTCGGAAATAGGATATGGAGGTATATTAAAACAAATATGCCCAAAAACTAAAAGGGAATTTCTAGTTAGATTTCATTCTGGTAAATGGACAAACAGTCAGAAAAATTATTCAACTATTGTTAAAGAAATATTATAACTTTTAAAATGCGTTTTAAAATTCCAAGATGATTTATATAATTAAAATTTTATAAATTTTTTTGATTGTAAGTCAGCTTGTTACATGCTCACATTTTTTTAAACAAGATGTATCCAAGCAAATGTTTTCCAGATGGCTTGTCTAAGTCAATTTGATTTAGTAATAATATATAATAAAAAATGAGAAGAAAATAGTCTCCCAGACTACTTGACTCGCGAATATTTAATATGATATCTCATAACTACTTATTCTTTGTCAGGATGAATCCCCAGGGCAGGGGAATGGGCCAATATCGTGGGCTAAAAGTCATATTCAAGTATAACTATTGGGATTATACTCAAGCCTTATATAAGGTATTTTTTTTACGAAAATTCTAGGAGGAAACATTCTTGGTTTGTAGGAATTGAAGAACAGGTTTTGTCTATCCCAAATTGGTTTCTAGAGTCGTGGCTATCAATCATATGGCCTAGGGATAAATATCTTACCAAAAAAATTTAAAGAGTTATACTCTCAATGGGTAACATTCTCCCCAACTTTGATGGAAATGGACAAGAACAAGAGATGGATCGATAATATCGGCCATATATATATATTTCTTTGTCGAATTTGCAATCCCATGGATCTATAGATGGGTTCCAGAAGTGAGTAATCCTCAAGAAAATATTCCATATATAAAAAAAGGGTTGGTTATACAAAATTTTGGGATAAACTAACTAAACGAGATTATACTTCTGGCCAAATACATGGTCATGAGCTAACCAAAAAATTGCAATTTAATAAAATACAAAATGACTCAAATCAGACTAAACCCATAAGTCATTTCCAGCATATTTCCCAAAGACTGCAAATGCAGAAAAGAATCTTGTGAGAAGAAGAAATCGTCAAGTTATACTTGCATGAGCTTCAAAAGGACCTATTTCAGAATATTGGAAAAGAGGATTCAAAATCTTCCAGATCAGACACATCAATAGCATCACTGCCTAACCCGGAGGCACAAAATCCATTCAATGAAGAAGGACTTGATGAGTTCCTTGAAGAACTAGGTCGATCAGCCCAGAAATATCTAAAGGGAAAAAGAAAAAGCAGAATAAGTAGACTCAACTACCCATATGAATGGATTCCATCTTGATAAGTCAGCTAAAGCAGAAGGACCTATGAGAATGGACAAAAGATAATGGTGGACCACACCATTACCCAAAAGCCAAAATCAAAGGACCAGACAGCAATGTCAGGCAAGCCATTATGGAGGACCCCCAGCAACACTCATAAGATGCTTTCGGATTCAAAATCCATTAAAAAATTCCAGCCCGGATTTAAATGTAATACTTTTAGAATCCATTTGTAATTTACTTTGAAGTTATGTTTGTATCTATAAGTACCTAGACGTAGCAAGAAGGAAGGTTCGCTTCCATTTACTTCCCGGGTAATTTCCTTAGCAATCTCTTCTCTCTAAACATTTTATAATCCCAGTCTTTATAATAAAACTGGCAGCCTTACTTGGTTGTTTCCACCGAATTTAACATTGGTTTCCTAGTACCTCCTTTTACTAATGTTCATTTTTATTAGTCTAATGATAGGCTAATTTACTTATTTTAACCATTTTTATCTTCCTGTCTAATTATGCATAGCTTTATCCGGTTTCCTAGGAACCAAGATTAAACTCTACATATAAGAAGTTAGGGTAGAATACATTAATAGTTGGGTTCATAGATAAATCTTAGAGTATGCCGTTGTAAGCCGTGATTAGGCGTTGAGTTTGTTTCCCTCTTGGATGATATATCCATGGATATTAACAGTTGATATGTTCGTAAATATTCCCTGTTAATATACATTGTTAAATCTGGGCTTCTAGTTCTTGTGGTATCAGAGCCATGTTTAATTAGGACTTAGATAAACTTGGTTAAAATATTAAAATTCAAATGAATTTAATGAACTGGAAAAAAAAGACACTGTAAAAAACAGTGTGATGCATGAGACTGAAATACCAGAAAATATGGAAGCACTAAATAAATGGACTATTCCTAGAGTAGGAACTGGATTAATATACCAACTAGGAAACTTTGGAAAAAATAGGTTTAAAACAAGTAGTTAAAATTACTGAGGAATCTATAACCTTAGAAAATGACGAATCTGTCATAAGATTATTAAATGAAAATGATATTAATAGATACAAACAGTTATATAAGTTTCTTCATATAGGTTTAGTACAAATAGCCTTTAAACCCTTACCTTTGAAAGGACTACTAGAAAGTTTTATAGCAGTTTTAAGAGATGGTAGGAATTTGAATTGGAATAATTTCATAATGGGAAAAAATACAATCGAGTATAGCTCATGAACCAATATATTTTAATGTCTTTCCAGACTTAAATTTACCACTGATAGATACAAATATAATTGACAGTTTGACTCTACATGTTAAAACTAATGGATGTACATATACTGATGGTTCTGAGTAAATATGCTTATGTTATCGTATTTATTTTAAGACTTTATTTACTCTTAATCCCAACTGTAAAATAAAGGACACATATGAACAAAACTATAATAATAGAAGCAAATTTTAAGAAATCTCTTATACCTACTAGAAGGACTATTAAGTGGGATGAAATCCCTATCCCATGTAACTGGAAATTATAAAAAACAAGTATTCAAAAACCTAAAATCATTTCAGAAATAAGAAAAATTTCTCAAACATCAGAAGGATCGGTTCATTACTAAACAAAATTTTCTAGAAGGAAGAAAATCATATTCTACTTGCTCTAGGTTGAATAAAACCACATCGAATAGATTTTTCATGTCCCCATATGTAGAAAATTTAGCCAACTCCTCATAGCTATCAAATAATAAAAGTGATGAAGAAGAAGATTTATACCATGTTGATAATCTAGTTAAAAACAAAAAAAAAATATTGTTAAGGGAATATATAGCTTGAAAGAAGCAGATGTAACTGAATCAACAATGAATTTTTCAATATAATAGGACAAAAAAGGATCTGCTGCAAGGCAGACAATTAGAAAATAATTCTTCACGGAAAAATGGAGTCCATTTAAAGAATGGTTCTTCAAGAATTTTTCCAAAGAAGAAAAAAAATACCATCCAAGAAGAATTTTATAAATTCATAACTATATAATAGTATTGTTTATTTTGTCCCATGGTTTTTAACTTATTATATTGAGCCTTATATTTCAACAACTGAAAGAAGTTATAAATTATCAGATGGAAAAATCTTAAGATCAGAATATCCACCTCAATCCTTCTTTCAAATAGAAAATCAGGGGAAAACTATAAATTTCGAAGTATTCTCTAAGTTGTTTGAAGAAGATACCTTACAACTTACAGTTAAACAATTAAATGCCTTACTAGAACAATAAAATTATACAAACCTGTATCTTAGGGCAATAGGAGAACAAGTAGTTTCTATTAAAGATAAACTACAAACATTTATATCTCAAACAAGTAAGTCGGTGGAAAATACTCCTTCTATACGTATATGTACATATACATATGTAAATGTATATGTATATGTGTATGTATATGTGTATGTATACATACACATGTACATATACATATATGTATACATACACATGTACATACACATACACATATACATATGTATGTATACATACAGATGTGTATGTATGTATATATATGTATATATATATATACACACATGTCACAAGAATGTAAAGCCCAAATTAAACATGAATATTCATAAATATAAAAGATATGAAGATCTAGAACCTCACAAAATTATTACCTAGTCATGAATACAAATTAAATCCCCAAACAATTACATTACTCCATGGACGTTGAACCCAACTCAATCATTGGATTCAATTCCATAGGCATAAACTAGGAAATAATAAAAGAAGAGAGAAGAGTTAGTCTATTTCTCTCTTTACCTACTCTTAGAACTAAGAAATTAAAATTACAATTATGAAGGTTCTCTAAACCAAAGTAAACCAGCGCCCCTTATATAGTAGGTGGTAAATGGGTCTTAGAGAAAACCCAAAAAAGGAAAACCTAGCAGCCACGCGGCGTGCAATATCATGCAACCTGCGCCGCACAGCCCATGCAAAATCACACGAGATGCAGACTGGTGGAAGTTCCTGGCCAAACTGAGCGTGCGGCCTGCATAATTCCTTGTGGGCCACGGATTGGAAGGTTCATTTTGCCATCTGAGCAACGTGGGCCGCGGAATGAAGTTGAAATCTTTGGCTTCTGATGGCACGACCGCACATATGGTTGCGGGGCATGGACTGGAACTTAAAGTCTTAACCTTCAGGGCGCACAACATGTGCTAAAGGACACGTTCTGTGCCAGTACTTAGCCTCTCGAGCCATTAGGTTGCATGGGTCATGCAAAGAGGCACTGATCGTGCCAATCTTCTAATTCTTCCAAACACTAACTCTTTTTCTTTGGCGCATCCCATTTACTACAAAAATTAATTGTGTGGCCTTCAGTCCATTATCGTCCTTGCAAATATCCTTCACTAATATACTCTGAAATGCTTACGAGTGATCTACAATAAAGCTCACAAAATAGGATCTAGATGCTCGTAAGAACAAAGAATCCACTACCATCCTTGCGAATAGCCTTCACTAATCTACTCTGAAGTGCTTACGAGCGATCTACAATGAAGCTCACAAAATATGATCTAGGCTCGTAAGAACATAGAATCCATTAGATCTAAATAATTTACAAAGAGGGATTTAGACAAGAAACCAACAAAGGCTATTCAAACCTCTTGTTATGTAAGCCTACTTAAACCTAGCAATCAGCCATACGAAAGCTACTAAAAAAAGGATGTGCTAAATACATTAGAAAACACATGCTTCTAGAGTCTCATCAAGATGTTTTTAACTAGGATCAAATCCAGTAGATTCTTATAGGAAGGAGTAACCCACAGTCTGGAGTTAATAAGAGTCACCACTATCATCTAAGGAGTTCATACCACAACATCAAGGTATTTATCGATACGAATAACATCATTTATTTTGAATATAGTTAGGGTTTAGTTGCCGATACCTTGTAGAATAATGCATTTTTCCTAACACAATTGAAGATTTGTCATACTTATATGAATGAGCCCTTGGCCACATATTCCTCTGTTAAAGGGGATTCAGCCCACTAAGCATCGAATCTTGGATTTCAACCCAAGTATCATTAAATGTCGAAAGAGGGTTTTCTGGAAATAAAAATGCTAGTGGAGAAAGAACTCATCCTAGGGATAAGATACATAGGGCTAAAGAGAAAATCAAAAAATGATCTTTGGTATATAATCTTGCATAATCTCGAATGTTATTTGTCTTGGTATGTAGACCAAATAGATTACTCTCTCCGTCTCACCTCGAATTGCATAGAATCTTTTTCACTGTTATTAAGAACTATGTTTGATCGTTAAAATGTTTAACTACATATAATAACTTGATATAAAAAGTTGATATTTTAAAAGAAATCGTTATGACGAATCCAAAAATATCATATATGATACTATTATTGCTTATACATTTATTAAAATATGTGGTCAAAGTTTGATGCTGAATAGTGTCCAATAGTAAAGTGTGGAGGTTGAGTTAAGACAGAGGGTGTACGTTAAACTAAACACCCCTCTGCCCCATCATAAGATTCCTACTTTGCATTTTCGCTCGTCACAACAGAAGGTTTCTATTTTGACTATTTTCCTATTTTGGCTTAAATTTGTGTCTGAAATTTTACCATTTTACACAAGTGAAGAGCCTTTGATTAAAGGCAGCGATGAGGAACTGCCTTTGATGAGGAGGTGAAAGAGGTTGTGAGTTCATAACTCCCTCCCAGGTCACCTTTTTTACTTTAAAGGCAGTTCAAAACTAATTAAAGGTAGAACCGCCTTTAATGGCAGTTCAAAACTAATTAAAGGTAGAACCGCCAATGCCTCCCTTTGTTCCCGCCTCCCTTCATTTTCACCGATGCCGCATCGAATCACACCTGGTTAGAGCCTCACGTTGTCGTTACCTCTTCCACATTCACTGCCGTGTCTTCCACCACTGCACCTATCCTCCACAATCGCACCATTGCTGGGGCTTCCACCGGCGCATCAGATCGAAGCTCCATCACTGCATCGAATCGCGCCACTGAGTTTATTTGATGCGGACGCCGCTGGGTTTATTCGATGCGGATGCCTTTGGGCTTATTCGACGCCACTTGAGGCATTGCTTCAGATTTTGCCTGGGCTTGGGCTTAGACTTCAAATCCGTCTTTGCTTCAGGCTGCCGGAAAAATCTCTGGTTTTGGGCTGTTTTTTTATAGAGGTTCAGACGAAGGTGGTTTTGGAACCGTCTTTGTGTCGATATAACCTTCCAGCCACATTCCGGTGTTGACTCATCAATTTAACTGTTGACCGGACCAGAAAAGACATATTTTCCCTCAGACATTTCAGTTTAATTTTTCTTCCAATTTTATCCCTCATATTGCTGCTAGCAACTACCTCCCACCGCCACCCTTCCTTGCCGCTAGTGACCACCACCAGCCACTCACCACCACCCACCGCCGACCAACTAGCCCTACAGAACTACCACAACCACCCACCGCTCTTCAAAACCACCCTACTGCCGCACCCCAACACCAATTCCTTCCAAACATCAATTCATTTTCCTCCCCCTTTAAAGGGTCTATTGTGTCACTGGTTTTCAGAAGTTTTTTCTTCAGAACTAGGGTTTTTCATAAGTTTTTCTAGGCATCAATTTGTGTCGCTGGTGCTGCCTCTTGCTGCTGTTTCTTCTTGTCCGGTCACCGTGCCCACACGATTTTTCGTTTCTTTTGTTACCCTATGTTTTCATTGAGCACCGTGCCCGCTGTTTCTTCTTATCCAGCCCACACTATTTTTTTCGTTTTCACCCACTGAGAAAAGGATAACAAAAAAAATATTTTTTAAATCTAGGGGTAAAATGGTCATTTCATTACCGGCCAAATTTTTTTTTGACAATTGAAGTCAGCTAGGGGTGGGCAAAAAAATCAAAAACCAAAAATTGAACCGAAAACTAAATAATCCGAATTCGAATAACCCGAACCAAATTGAATATACGGTTTTCAGATATTCGAATTGAATAAACCGAATTCTGAATATGGTTTTTGGAACGGTATTAGATATTAAAACTCCAACCGAAACCCGAACCAAATACCGAATTGTAATTAATTAAGTAAATTTAAAATATATAAAAATTATTATATTTTAAAACTAAAAATTAATTTTATAAATAAATATAAGTTGGAATACTAATCCTAATTAATTCTCGTCAAGCTTCTAATACTAAACCTAGGCATGAAATACTAATGGGGACTTCTAAACGTTTTGGAAGTTTCCAGTGCGACTAATGGCCCCAAAGACATAATTTTATGCAGATAATTTGGATATGGTATTGTCAGCCTGCTTGGGCGATAATGGTTTCGCAAGTTGTGGCCGGTTATATGATGATTCTAGCTCATAATGGAAAGGGTTATAAAAAAAATCCATCCCGATTCCATCATATACCGAGGTTATGCAGATAAATACAATTGCAGCTCTAGTTTTCAAAATAATGATTTCAAAGGTGGCATTTTACTCGCTACTTGTCTTTTTTTTTTATGTCTTTGGGTACACAAATCGCTACAACTCATCAATATAGGGCGAACCTCTATCGTAGATTTACTGATTTGATCAGCAGAAGGAATTCATAATCTAGTTCATCTCTTGGATTGTGTAAGGTTTGCAGGCATCCTCGAGAAATAAAATGTACATGAAGATGCGTTTGGTTAAGCGAAATATAGCAAGTTTATATATTTATTTTCAAATAATGATTATGTATATATGTTAAATATTAAATATATGTATGTTGAGTAAAGAAGATAAAGAAAAAAATAACAAGGAAAAGAAGTGGTAGGAAAAATCGAAAAATATGTTTGAAAAGAAGGAAGGAGGAAGTGCATTAGTCCCACATCGATGGTATATAGAAATTATTATGTAGAAATTACTTATAAATAGAGTATCACTCCATCTTACCACTAAATAGTCAACAAGCCCGGTTTGAAATAACATGGCATAGAAAAAATGGGCCTTAAAATGTCAATTTTAAGTTTAAAAATATACCCTCTTATGGGCTTTTGTTCTGGGAAACCACAGACAATGTCCAAATGATTAAATTATTCAGTTTTTTTTTATTTGAATCAGTTTTGAACCGAAGTCGAATTTCAAATTTGGTTCGGATAAATTCGTTTATTTGGTTCGGATGTTTTAGGGGGAAAACCAAATAACCCAAATTGAATAAACCGATTAAACCGAACCGATGTTTAGTTAGCGGCACCCAGAGTTGATTGACACATACATCATAAAATTAGCGTTATTTTTGACACTTTCTCATTTTGCAGGGTTACATTAACATTTTCATCCTAAAATTAAGCATTTTTAGCACTTTACTCTTATAATTACCACTTTACCCCAAAATTGCAACTAAATGTAAGTGCAATGTTTAGCCTAAGGGATATATACCAATATAACCCTACCTACTTGACATAAGTGCCAATATAACCCTCTGATAATTTTTGGTGCAAAAATAACCCTAACTAGTTAATGTAAGTGCCAATATAACCCTCAAATCTCATTTTTGGCATTGACTTCTAATTTCCGGCGTTGACTGTATGTAAAATGTCCAAAATACACTTAGTGTTAAAATCTGAATTTGAATTCGCCGGATCGCCGTTGACTGCCGCCGACCGCCCCAGATCACTGATAGGGTTATATCAGCATATTCTTAAAACTTATAGGGTTATATCAGCACATTAGTAAATGAGTAAAATTGACTTTTCCATCGAATCAACCCTTCATATGTCGTAAAAGGTTATATTGGCACTTACATCAACTAGGTAGAGTTATATCTGTACTTTCAATTTCAAAAGATTTTATTGACACTTATATGAAGTAGGTAAAATTATAAAAACATTTTTCTCTCTTAGTGGCCTAATAAAGTAATAGGGTCGTTCCATTCAAGACCCGGTTCGGAGTATGAGTATGAACTTGAACCCTTAAAACCTCCGATTGCAAACTACTACTATATTGAGTCAACTTCAGAGGTGATGAAAGCCCTCAATTGGTTGGTTTTTGCAAAGAAACTTCATTTAAATTGGAATGTGGGATCCGCGGTTTCATCGTACAGTACGAGGACGCTACTGTCATCCGCAGACACACTGCTGAAGAGAATTTTACCGGTTGGGGACGATAACGTTTCTGTTGTTCCTATTCTTGATGGATGGGTCCAAGAAGGCCGACCAGTTAACCAATCCGAGCTCAGACTGATTCTTAAGCTCCTCAGAAACCAAAGGCGCTATACTCATGCTTTGCAGGTCAGTCTGTATTTCAATGCCACAAGTTTACTTGCGTTTTTGTTGAAGTTGGATTTTGGGAATTACTCTTTAGTCTTGTGAATACTATACTCTCCATGAAGCTGTAAATAATCCCTGGGATGATTAAAAATCTGATTTGTTTATGAATACAGAAATAATGGTTTTCTTTCACTATCTTTTTTTTCTTGTTTTGAGTTACAATATTTTACTGAACGAAGTAACTATCTTGTAATGCTTATTTCTGGGTTCTTCGTATTTCATTTCGAGCTCCAGTAAATGTGAAATACAGTAATGTGGAAGTTGATCAAGCATCTGACCTTATCTGTGCTTCTCAACAGAAGAATTGTTAAGAAGAAATTTCCCCTTATGTTAAGAAATTACATTACTGATTTACTGAGTTTCAGTTGAATTGTGACCAGTCCTGAAATGGGTTTGGAAATTTGGATGTTGCCAAAATACCTTTTCAAAGCTATAAATGCTTAGAGCAGCACTGTGTAAGTTTTAAACTCTCTCAAAACACGTCTGAGAAATCAAATAAAACTTAATGTTGAATATAACCTTTGGACTTATTGGAAAAGGTTTTGTCACCCTATGAATTGTCGTGGAGCCCCGAATTCGAACACTATGGACAGTTGTGGGAAGTTTGTTAGCCATCTAAGTGATTAGAGATCCCACCATTGAACTTAGTGCTGTTTTGATCATATGAGTTGTCAAATGTTTGATGGTATATGTTGCTGTTCTGATGAAGTCAATAAGAAATTTGGTGCAGCTATTTAATTTCTCATGGAGTTTGTGGCTGTCTAATAAACTAGTTTCCTATTACATTCACTACACATGTTATACTATCCGGTAGGAGACAAGTCATACATATAGTTGTTAATGTAGATGAAACTTTCTACTTCATCAATTGATAAATACCTATAGTCAGAACAACTTTATATCCTGTGATGTGATGAAAATTGGAACTGCAAATAACATTAGCATTTTAATGAATGAAAAAAAATGTATGTTCTTTTACTTTATTGAGAATATGGTAGGTAATTTTAAACTAAAGGTTTTATTTCAAATGCTATCAGCGTATAAATTACAGGTTCTTTTAATTCCTGATATATAGCAAACTATATTAGCTGCCTGATTGGTTGCTTTGCTACTCACACTTTGCAACTGTTTTTGAGCTGAAAATAACTACTCGTATGTTCTTGCCGAAATACTCCTCTATTACAGTGTTCCATGATTTGTTAGATCCAGTGGCCGTGTTTCTCATAATTTTTCTTCCAGATGGTAGAATGGGCGGCCAAAGATTCTATTTTATCACCTGGAGATGTTGCAGTTAGGTTGGACTTAATCTCTAGAGCTCGTGGATTAGAAGAGGCAGAGAGATATTTGAGTAGCGTCCCAGATGGGTTGAAAACGTTTAAGGTATTTGGTTCTCTTCTCAACTGCTATGCTTATAGGAGATTGGTAGAAAAAGCCGAAGCAACCATGCAGTTGATGAAGTCATTTGGTTGTAATTTGGAGCTGTCTTACAATGTTATGCTGAACCTCTACTCTAAGTTGGGAAAGCGTGATAAATTCCAGAATTTAGTTCAAGAAATGGAAAATAATGGTATCAATTTTGGCAGAGCATTAGTATGCACCTTGCTGAATGCATATGCTGTTGATTCAGACATAGAGGCCATGGAGAAGCTCCTCGAGAAAATGGAAAATGACCATGTAGTTAAAGTGAATTGGAATATCTGCTGCATTGTAGCCAACGGGTACTTAAATGCTGGCCAAACAGGCAAAGCTTCTGATATGCTTAAGAAGGCGGAGAAACTTATTGGAGGGAATTGGGGTCATGCCTATAAGTTTCTGCTTAGTATGTACGCCAGTTTGGGTAACAAAGACGAAGTCGTTCGAATCTGGGATCTATACAAGAAAAGAGGGAATGTAGGAAATACTGGTTACTTTTACATGATGAGTTCCTTAATTAGGTTGGACAACATTAATGAAGCTGAGAAGATTTTTCAGGAATGGGAGTCTGTAAACACCTCATACGACTTTCGAGTGCCAAACTCATTAATTAATGCATATACAAAGAAGGGATTGCTGCCAAAAGCTGAAGCACTTATAAGCAAAGTTGTAGATTCTGGGAAGAAGATTCCTGCCAGCACATGGGATCTCCTCGCTATTGGATACTGCAAGGATAATCAAATGGACAAGGCTGTCAATACTATGAAAAAGGCTCTTTGTTGCCCTGGGCGCCATGGATGGAAATTAAACCGCATTACATTAATAGCATGTCTTCAGTACTTGAAACAAAAGGGAGATGGGAAACAGGAGGAGTTCGCTAAGCTACTTGAGGATTGTGGCATTGTTGTAGAAGAACTTGCTGAAAAATATGAGAATAGATGTTCGGCTATTGGTATAGTTGAAGAAGTCGGAGATGGTGAAGAAGTTGATTTGTTGTGTTTGGATTCAGAGGATGTTAGAGGTAATCGATGATCAGTCAGAAAACCTTCTTTTTATTGGTGAATGAGTTTTTGGTTTCATGTTTTAATGGTAACTTGTTTCTTTGCCTTTTCAGTGCAGTCAGCGAGCCAGGTTTCCGGGGTGTGATCAAACGCTCAGAAAGTAATTGAGATATTTTCTATGGCCAGCTAAATTGGCTATCCGCCAATCCTCTTAAGAGATTTGTATTATTATAACCGGTGCCTACAGACATGAGTAATGCCATTTCCTCATCAAATTACTTGATTAGTTTCAATGAGTAATACCATTTCCTCACTAAATTACTTGATTAGTGTCAATGAGTAATGCCATTTCCTCTTGACATGTCAGTACCTCTGTTGGTGTTTTAAGAAACACGACCTATTTAAGTATCATTGGATTCGAGTAGTTGTGAGTTCGGGATGTTAAAACAAGTTTGGTGGTGTGGAGTGCACACT
>JAULKJ010063172.1:0-16328 GCA_032355405.1 Rubia balearica
TTTAGAGTCTGGTTAGACCTCCTTGTTGGCTAGTTTGAGCATTCATAGACCATGTATGTCTACACGGTCCATGTGTTGAACTTGTACTCACCCAGTGTGCTCACTTTTCCTCCTTGATTTTGTAGAGTTAGGGTCGACCTTAAAGGATATGGGTGGTTTGGAAGGTTAGCGATTGGCTTCTCTTTGGTTTCCTCTAAGGGTTTCGAGAATGTGGGAGTTGGTTCTACAGGTGGAAGTTAGGGTAAAGATAGGTAAACTGGTGAATTAAGTACTGGTGTATACCTAGCCCACAGACTAAATCCGTTGGCCTTTAGGCCAAGCCCAATACTCAGCCACGAACTGGGAAAATTGGAGCACGTCCAACACTCAGCTATGAACCAGGAATTTAGCAACCATGATGCAACCCGTGATCTAAAACCCTAGCAACGCGGAGCCATGACGGATCTACTATAAATATAGGAAGAGCAGCACTAACTCAGGTAAGTAGCACTAATTGAGAAAAACTAATTCTCTAGAGAAAATAACTGACTTGGTCGTCAGAGCATTTTCCCCAGAATCACGTCCGGGATCTTTCTTACAGGATCACACTTACAACATGGTGATCACCAGCCACCTCACCTGATCGGGAATACCACATCATTTACGGCGTCTGTGGGGATGAATAAATTTTTCATTTTCTAAGTTCATCATTCCCTTTAGGGTAATCATGGTCCTCACCAAAACAAGGAGAAGCTAGAATCATCATACACCAGAATGAACAGCTCGACATTCCCAGTAAAGAACAAGAGTACAACAAAGAAGACACGAATGACGATGAAGAGAAAGCCGAATCTCTAAATAGAATTCAAGAAAATGAGAGGAAACCTTTCGCAGCATTTTTGGAAGCGAATAGGGAGCACCTATATAACCAATTCCTAGCCACTACCAAGCCAAAATATCCAAAGAAAAACAAAAAAGTAAGTCAAAGGTATGAAAGCCTTAATTACAAAGAGGAGTTAAGGGGTATAGTGGCAGAGAACGATATGGACCGATCACTGTTAGCACCTCATCTTCGTGATTTCAAAATGCAAAAAAAATTCAAACTGTTATTGCATGTGAAAATTTATGATTGGACAACGGACACCAAGGAATTCTTAAGTTCCTATAGCAACAATATGGGATTTCATGATGTGGATATTGTACTAGTATTAAAAGATTTTCATATTTTCTTGTCTGGGACAATGATTACATGGAATGACAATATATCAACTTGTAGTATTCAGTCTTAGGAACAGTTATTGGACTTGTTATTAGTACGCTTCTATCAAAAGTACAAATTTAACAAGAAGATAGTAGACCTAAACAATATAGCCCAATGTAGCAATGAAAACTAGCAGACTACCACAAGAAGTTCATTACTAAAAGTTTTCAAGTGTGCAATTTAACGTACTGATCATCACTAGATACATTCATGGGAGGTATGCGATCAAGTGAATTTTACAAAGAACTCACTAAGAGAGTAGGAACAAATGATAAACAAACAAAAATGGTCAGCACCATCTCGAAGAACTGCTTACCCAAGCAAACACAACCTTAAGTTGACCTTGGAGAAGAGACTGAAATTATCATTCTGGACGATGTGGACACTTCCAATGTCTCAAGTTAGGAAAATATCTCACAAGCAAAATGAAGAAAAAAGTAATGGAAATTTTTTGAAGTCACAAAGATGCATTTGCAGGAATTGTGCAGAACATGGGAGAGTAAATCCAGACATATCTATCCACTCTCTAAATATCAACCATTCGTTCAGGCTAGTTAAGTAGGAGCGATAAAGTTTTGCTAGCGATGAACAGAAAGCGATCAAAGAGGAGGTTAGAGCATTACTACATGCAGGCATTTTGATGTAAATAACTTATCTGAAGTGGTTGAAAAACTCAGTGATGATAAAAAAAAGGCAGATGCAGGGTGGAGAACGTGCATAAACTTCACCAACCTAAACAAAGCATGTCCAAAAGACTGCTACCCGTTACCTAAAATTGACCAGTTGGTGATAGCGATATCATGATATGAAGTCCTAGCCTGCTTGGATGCGTATAAAGGATACCACAAGTATTGATGAATCCAGAGGATACGGAAAAGATAGCTTTCATAACCTATTTTGGAGTCTTTTTCTACGTGAAGATGCCATTTCGCCTAAAGAAGACTCTATATAGCAAATAGTTGTTGACACAACATTTTGCAATCAATAAGAGGAAATGTTGAAGCGAATGTTGAGGACACGTTGGTCAAAGGAAAAAAAGGTGCATCAGTTCGCACAAGACTTGAAAGAAACCCGGGATACATAAAGCGCAATTGGGTTGAAACTGAATCCTAAAAAATGCATAATTGGAGTGAGTGCAGGAAATTTTTTGGGGTTCAAAGTCTCCACAAAAGGAATTGAGGCTAACCTGAAAAAGATACAGGCAATAGTCAATCTCTCTTAATAGCGAACAATCAAAGAGGTGCAAATGTTAATGGGATCTCTAGCATCACTTAGTAGGTTTGTCTCAAAAGCTGCATAAAAATATTTCCCACTATTCGTCATCCTTAAAAGGGCCAGGAAGTTCAGCTAGATGGAGGAAAGTAAAAAGGCATATGAATCGTTGATAGAACAACTCCAAGCATTCCTAACATTGACGTCATCAATGCCAGGAGAGACTCTATACCTATATCTAACGATTTCAAGCAAGGCAATGAGTTTGGTCTTAGTTCATCAAGAAGGCCAAAATCAAGTACTAGTGTACTATATCAGTAGGATATTGCAAAGTACAGATAGGGTGTACTTGCCGATCGAAAGATTAACTCTATCATTAGTCTTCTCAGCAACGAGACTGTGAAGAAATTTTCCAAGCCATAACATAATTGTGTATACTGACTACCCAATCAAGAATTTCTTGAGCAAGCCAGAATCATTCGGTAGAATGACCAAATAGGCACTTGAATTGGGATAGTACGAGATACAGTTTCAGCCACATACTACAATCAAGGCGCAAGACTTAGAATTACGTACAAAAATGTACAATGAGCAAATACACTAGGAAATCTTGGAGTAGATAAAGGAAAATTAAAATGGGCAGACATCGCAAGGAAATTGTCCATTGTTGGGGTGTCTAGCAAAGAAGGTTGCAGTGCAGGATTGCTACTAGTAAATACAGATGGGGGAGAACATCTAGCTTCATTTTGATTTCCCACTCACAAACAATGAAGATGAATATGAAGCACCAATAAGTGGTTTGGACCTTACAATCAGGATAAAGGTTAATAGCGTTAAGTGCTTTAAGTGCTTTAACGATTCACAGATAGTAGTCCAGGAAGTGCATGGAGATTATGAGGTGTGAGAGGAGCAATTAATAAAGTATTTAAGGGGAGCTCACCAACTTATGTGCCAACTTGAATACTTTGACATTCAGCACGTACTAAGGAGCAAAAATACCAAGGTAATTCCCAAAGTGAGATGGAGAAGGTTGGCTTCGATACATTGCTGGGACAAAACGATGTGAATGTAGATGTCAAACCAGTGTTAATGGTCCAGACAAGTGAAACAAACTGGATGCACCTTAAGGGACTAATTCGAAACACGAAAGTTACCAGAGGATAAAATACATGCTCATGAAGGGCGAATATTTTACAAAAAAAAGTTTCCTGTCACTATGGATAAAGTGTGTGGGACCAACCCAAGCAGACAAAATCATGAGAGAAGTTCATGAGAGACTGTTTGGGACACATCAAGGATCCCAAACAATAGCGAAGAAGATAATTCAGGCAGAGTATTATTGGCAAAAAAATGTTTAATGATGCGCACAACTTCGTGCTAAAATGCAAAATCTGCCAAATTAATGCGTTGGTAATGCATAAGCCACAGTCTACTCTAACAGGGATATATGGAGCTTGGTCATTCGACAAACGGTGAATCAATTTGGTTGGACCTTTCCCTGAAAGAGCTAATAATGCTAAATTTCTAATCTTAGCAATAACTATTTCACGAAATGGGTAGAAAGAAAACCATTGGAAAGAATCACGAAAGAAGCTACAAGAAAGTTTGTTTGGCAAAATATAGTTTGTCGGTTTGGTGTACCTCATACTATCGTGACAAATAACATTACTCAGTTCATGAGTGTAACATTCATCGAGTGGTGATCAAGATGAGGTAGCTAATAGAACGTTAGCTCAAGGAATTCAAAAATGATTGGAAGAAAAGCAAACTGGATGGGTAGATAAGCTACCCGACAAGTTATAGTCTTACAGAATGACAGTAAGAGAACCCACTAGAGAAACACTGTGCAACCTAGTTTACGGTCATGAAGAAGTAATAACAATTGAAATCAAGAACTCAAGTGTTAGAGTGGAAAATACAATGAAGGTGATACTCCCGAAATGATGAGATTGGATCTGGATGAACTTGGGGAGGAAATGCAACATGGAACGATCACGGAGGCAAATTGCAAGGAGAAGTTGGCCCAAGCATATAATAAGAAGGGCAAGAAGATAAAATTTGGAGTTGGAGATATAGTGTTGCGAAAGAATGAGGCAAGTCTGGCAGAGGAAAAAGGAAAACTATATCCAAAGTAGGAAGGCCTATACAAGGTAACGAAAGTGCACCTATTTAACTGCTACGAGCTAGAAAGGTTAGATTGCGGCAGCGTCCCGAACAGTTGGCATGTAGTCAACCTATGGAAGTTCTATGTTTAGCTATCCTTAGTAGGAGTTAGAAAAGGCTCACTTGTACAGGAGCCATGAAATTATCATTGGCAGCCTTTTTATTTTTAGCGTTATCATTTCTATTCAAGCACGATATCATCGCAACCGTACATATTCAATATCAGAAAACATCTATCGAGGTAAATCTCCCTTAGTACTATTCAGTTAAATTTTATGCAAAATCCACTAACACCAACAAAAGTTAGCAAACTATAGCACATCGCAAAGAAAACCAATTCTCACATCTTACAATCGCGAATAAGAAAATTAGTACGATCTCAACACAACAAGCTATAGATCTGGTCAAAGTACAAATACAAAATAAGAAAAGTGACAAAAGCAAGCAATAGATCTTGTGGCATCGCACAACATTGGTTTACAACCTCAATCTCACAAGCTATAGATCTTGAGAAAATAAATGCAAATCAACATGTACCTATGAAAACAATGACAAAAGTAAGCAATGGATCTTGCGGCTTTGAACAACATAGGTTTAAAACCTAAATCTTGAAAGCTATAGATCTTGTAAAAAGAAACGCAAGGCCACATGTGCCTACTAAAACAATGACAAAAGGAAGCGATAGAACTTGCAGATACACATGAATCAGGTCATAACCTAGAACTCGCAAGCAATAGATTGTGCATAAAACAAAAAAGGAAGCCCTAAACACAATAAAATCCACAACCGAACTCAGGAAATAGATCTTGCAGCTTCACACCAACTGATGCCAATACCTTAAAGTAGCAAGCTATACTATAATGTCAGACTGGTAACCACCAGTCTTTGTCGGCAACTCAAGATGAAAGCATAAAAATATACTAATAGCAGTATCTAATAAGTACAATATTTGATACTAGTCATAAGCAAATGCATTAATAATAAAAATAAATAAAGGTAACACAAAATACAAGCATACAAGTAGTACTTGAAGTATTTAGAGAAGGAGATTATTACATCAAAGAAAAATAAGTTATCTACGCCTTGGTGTGCGAGGTGTCCCAGCAGAAGAAGAACTACCAAAGCGATTGGGATTGCTCAACCAGATATTCCTCAGATAAAATATGATAGTAGTGCCATTTCATATACAAGTAAGAATGGTGGCGGGTTCGACCAATTCGCTCCATACGTTAAAGGTACTTCACATAGTACACTTTAAAGTCGAACATGGGACAAAAATCTTCATGATCAAGTTGAATACTCATGACGTCCACGGTGTCTTAATAACTTTTATTCAAGTTCTCCAGGTTACGTAACTCTTTCCATAGTTGACAAATATGTGACCTAATAGATTCAGATAAATATATCATCTGCCTATTAAAATTCTTAGTTAGATCCCTACGATTAGTAGAACCACGAAAATCTATGGAAAGGGCCTTGAGTTTTTCGTTTTAATCATCACAAGCTTGTTCAAGCTAATGCACACACGATTCTAGGAAATTGCGCTCAGCACGAAGATGATCATTCTCACTACGCAGGTGGGCATTCACGGCGAAATGTTCACAAACCTGCTCTGGCACCCTGAAGAACAAGTGGCAAGGAGATGACATTCATCCTGCTTCTTATTCAGATGATCCAATAATTTGTCAATTTGAGAGCACTGCTTATCTATAATCACGGTCTTGTGATGAGTCTCGAGTGCTTTGTTTGCAAACAAATTCTTCACTTCATCTTGCTAACCAATCAGTTTAATTAAGTAAATATATTGTCGCTCGATAAGATTATTCCGTTGGGAGCACAATCCTTTCAACTCATGAATATAGTATTGCGACTCACTTATTGTTTTCTTCCATCCAAGCTCTAGATCTTTGATTCCTAGTAGAATGTATTTGAAACGAATGCCCAACAACAACGCCCACTCCTGAACTCGACTAGAAAGATGGAGCAAATGGACGTACACACCATCAGATTCGATATCGACTAAGTTGTGAACGATATCCTTGTCGAGGGATTCAATATTGTAACTGTTAGGTACCAATTTACTACAAGGATAACTCATAATAGAATAGCTTCCAAAGAAAACTCCCAATACTTGAAAAAAGTTCACCAGAAAGTAGTTCAAGAAATTTCTTTGATACGGAAGTAGTAGCCTCAACTAGTCTAATAATGCAGCACAAATTGGAAGATAAAAACTGAGGATGTTGCTCAGGATGGACAAAAGAACTCAACATTTTAAGAGGATTAAAAAACTTACTGTTGATCAAAATATCAAATCCCTGCATGTGAATAAATACGAGGGGAAAATACAAAATTAGAGTTGGCATACCGAATTCACATTAAAGGTAGGACACATAGTTAAGACATACGTAAAAGTACCATTATCTATAACAGATATAAACTTAAATGGTCTTAAATATTCCATAACTCTAAAATTAAGTAAAATTGGTAGGAGAAGCAGACGCATCATGGGTAACGAAAGTTGAATCCTCCATGTTCGCATTCTGAGCAAAATTTTCCACATTCGCCTTAACCTCTGGGTTAGAAGATGGCTTAGGATCAAAATAAGAAAATGAGAGACTCTCATGATAATCAACTCAGCACTCTCGTGGCTCAGAAATAGAAGGAAAGGAAGGAAGACAACCATCAAATATTTTATTGATGAATTCAGTGTTAAGCACAGTTTCCTGCTATTTCAATATCTTCTCACACTTAACCAGTGAGGGTAATCTCTTCGCCTTCAGGGGAGGATTCATCTTTCGCAACTCCACCAAAGCCTCGCACCAACCAACATTGTGAACGGAAATAGAAACTTCTTCAAAAAAAAATTGAAGAACGACTTTGTCTTGAAAAATAGTTCAGCGGAGACTTGGGGATAACCGGGCGAAGCAGGACCTTTAGTCTGCATCTCCTCCAACTCAGAGCGGAGCTTACTGGCTTCTTCTTCTACATCATATGCACGCTTCTCAATAGCTTTAAGCGATATCTTCATAGTTTTTGCGATCTTTCTTGTTAGCTTTATACTGCACTAGCAGCGAACCATCTTGCTTTGCTTAGAGAATTTTACAATCCGCTCTCCAACGATCTTGACACTCTATCCAATCTCATGACATCCATTAGAAAAAAGACACAAACGAACATAACAATCAAACATCGTAATAAAATCATACTAGTATAAGACAAAATCATTTTAAAACTACAGCGAACATACCAAAATCATCGACTCATGCAGGGGAAATTTGGAAACAGTGGAAGTAATAGTCCCTTCTGCCAAACAATTACCACTTTGCAGAGGAGGCTTAGAACAGGAATGACTAGTGCGCCCTTCTTTCTCTGAAGGCTCCAATGCTGCAGATGAACCACCACTCTGATTCTTTCTCTTTTTTGCTTCCTGAACAACAACGGAAGCATTAACTGCAGGTACCTCTTGCTCCTCTGGTATCCTGCCATCAATTTGCACTAACTGAGAGTTTTTATTAGCAAGGCTCTCCCGAAGCTTATTGGCACCAGAATCATGTGGATGGACGGGTATATTTTCCATCTTCTTAGGTTCATCGTCAAGGATAAACGATTTATCCATCTTTCGTCTAACTAGATCCATGTTTACCATTCAACGTACAACTTAATTCAAGTGAACACACAAATACAACCGAGCAATATGAAAACAATAGGAGATAGCTAAAAAATCTACGACATCAAAATAAAAATAAATAATTCAAAATAGGAAAATCATAAGATAAAAATAGACAAACACCATCGCTTTCAGATTCAGCAAGGCGCGGACCTATCAAGTGTTTGTTTAGTTTTAAAACAACCTCGGACTTAGAAGTAATACAAACTCCAGGCTTTGGAAGCTTAAACTTAGGAACATTATAATTCCTAGTCGGAAGAATCTATTTGCACTCAGGATCCAGTTTAACATTAAAAAAATGTTGTACTACATGCCGCATTTACTAGGAAACCCACTGATAAACTCAATAATTGGAATGACGGGATAAAAATTGAATTCAATGGATGAGTCATTCACCTTACAAACGGATATAATCTAGGAAACAAATCAATCAAAAAAGGGACACGGGCTTGGGTACACACATAATGGAAACCCAGAATGATCGTGATACCCTTAGGATGAAACTGAGACAAAGTGATTTAATAGTATGGAAGAAAATCTATGACATGCTGGGGAAGGGAAAGACAAGACCAAACTTAAGATAATCTAAATAACAAGATATATACCCAACAAGGGGAGTACGAATGTACACTCTCAATAATAAGAGGATCTTTGAGTTTAAACAAACACATGAAAGAAAAATTCATTTTAAAATTTTCCAAGCAGTCTTCGGATAGAAAGCTATTAATGGTAAAAAAGTGGTGGGATAATCGGAATCCTCCCCAGAGTCAACATCATCAACTCGGTCATCCTCTACGAGAGAATCAGTGGGGTTGGGAGTAGACATTCAGGCAGGAATGAGTCCTAAAATTTTAGATGAAACCCCTATTAATTAGAGCTAGAAAACACAAACAATGTATTCCAACAAAAGTAAAAAAATAACACAGGTAACATGCCAGAGAATACAACCAGATAACTTTCGGCCAAGCTTAAACAACAAATTCGGAAGAACGGACACAGATACACAATTGAGAAAAATGTTTACAAAAAAAGGGGGAAACGAAAAAAGATAGAGAAACTTACGAATTGGGCGGAGAAGGATGATGCGCAGGAAGAATAATAAGGAATAAGAAATATGAAAGATGGGGGTATTTGGATAAGCAATAAAATCCAAATGAAGTCATAGATGGTTGGAGAAGTCTACTATCACACTCCGGGTGGTTATGTGTTGAGGTTTTCGGACGAGAAGACCGAGGGGAATTGAGGTTGTTGGTCTAGAACTTGCAATGATTCTCTCCAACCCAAGTAGCATTTTCCTCCCATTCAATTTTTGCTAAACATAAATCGCTGGTTGGCTGAATGGGGATTTCAAAGCATCGATCTCTCTTTTCTGACCACTTGACATAATGTCAACCTTCGGTGTTTGAGGTTTGATAAAGATGTCCATATCTGTAGCAAGAGTACCGACACCTCAGGCCCAGCCCGGATGTTCTTCCTTGTCAAGCGCAACTCCTAGTATGTCATTTTTCCAACCCCGATGAACTCACCGGATGCTTGTTTTTTAAATCCACCTATAAATTACTAATAATGAATCTCATTTATCGATATTATATTTGAGCTAATGCACTCATATTATATCAACTATAGATACAGAAAAATTACAATTTGTTGTGTAACCAACTCCGTTTCTTAGGTGTGGAACTTACTCTCCTTCTTCCCAGGTCATTTGTATCCCTTTAACATTTCTAGAATTGGGGAACCTTATCAGGTTTTAAAGAGATTCCAAATTCATGTATTTTCGAAGGCATTTAACATATATTTTATTAACTTTTGTATAGTATATAGCTAGATTTAACTAGGTTTACATTACAAGGGGTTTATATGATCACTTAGGTAGGTCTATATTTGCACAGCCTTTACCATGGAAGTTCCAAAAGACTAAGTCCAAGCGCAGACAGTGTGTTTTTCACGGACCACACGCTCAAAAGATGAAGAATCAAGACTCCAGTAGCTGATGCGTGCAATTTTGCATCCCGCATGCTTTTGCATGGACCGCAAGCTCAGAAGAAAATACACGGCCACTAGTTCATGGTTCACGTTCTTTTGTGTGGGTTGCGCACTCGAAATTCTCAGGGAGTGCCTTCAGTTATGACTCGCGTGCATTTGTACGAGTCGTGCAGTGCGAGCTGTGCATTATTGCACGACCCATACTGATGTGGCTGCTAGGGTTTCCTATTTTTTTGGGATTTTTTAAGGCCTAGTATCATATGGTTTAGGTTTGATCATTAGTATTATTCCTAATGGTAGGTAGGAAGAAGTAGGCTATCTAGTGTCTTCATGTATTTCTCTAGTTTTTGCCTTATCGCATTGAATTCAATGATTGCTTTGGATTCAATGTCTCTAGAGTAGCTTATTTCTTGGAGTAATATTTGTAATCATGACTTGATGTTGACTCTGTGAGATTCTTAGATTACCATATCTTTACTCCTATGAATATTTGTGCTTGATTTGTGATTTACATTCATGTTAAATTTATGCCATGGCATACTTTATGATGCATTCATAGATATATATATATATATAGATATGCATAGTATAATATCATTCTAGGCTAAAATGCTATATTGGCAGCGTTAGATAAGAGTTATTGTAAGCTCGAGAGTACCGGGGAGATGAGTGCATTCATGCTACCTTGGGAGCACTGACCTGATCGTTAGACTCTAATTCTAATTAGCTAGTTGTGTAAGTGATTACATGTTAGGGGGGTTAGACTAATTCCTAAACCCTTGGCCTACTTACATAGATAAGCACAATAGTGTTTTGCGACTAGGGTCGTGGCAACCCTAGAGTCATCACGAGATGCCAATTCCTTTACCTCTCTAGGGCGAGGATTGGTGACCACTGTAGAGTGCCCAGGATGAATTTTCCTCACTCTCGTTTCTAAGGACTACGACTTACGCAACACTTAGTTCATTTAAGTGTGGCACGTTAGCATCAGGAGTAAGATTAAAGGAAATGAATAACGGCTTTGAAAAGGTTGATCAAAGCGCATTCCCTAATTATGGAGGCAGTGAGGTGGCTCTTGAAGGGTAGTTGAACCATTATGTGATAGACATTGGGTGTTCCCGACCACCGCCACACAATATGACATAGGCATGGGGATAGTTCTATATGGTTATATGAAATAGAATCTAGGAACAAAGTCATCAATCAGTCATGTTACATAAATATCCCTTAGATTAGTTAATTATATTTTTTAATCTCTCTGCTTGCATGCTCTATAGTTGTTAGATACAAACACCCCAATTATTTGTATAAAGAACTAGCTATTCTAGATACACAATCGGAGTGACGGGTTATATGTCTTGCATATTTAAGGTTTTGTTCCTTATCAAAACCACTATCTCATAATCAAGTTGCAAGCACATTCGTTGTCTATCATGAAGTCAGCCACCTGAGGGAAGATCGCAGAGGTACTAAGCGTAAGATTGATGTAGAAGAGAAATCTAACAAAGGTTGTCCTAAGTGGATGAAAACAAAGGTGAGGGACTCAGGGGGTGTTTGTTTTTTGGACCGGAAACTTTACTGATTTGGTGGTAATTTTAATCGGATGGGTTATTTTGAGGAATCATTTATGTTACTAGTGATACAGATTAGAGAAATAGCCCTTATGGGATTTTCTGGGTTAGCTCATGTAGGATGTAAGTTATATGTTTTTATTATTTTTAATGCATTATGTGTATGTTTATTGAGTATTTTGATGTTGCATTATCTAGGATCATCGATTGAGATCACTGAACGACAGGATGGAGCATGATGCTGAATCTCCATCAATCCTGCCATCTTTTACAAAGGTCATGGGAAACCGATAAGAGGAGAATCCTAAACTCACGACAGCTTGCCTCTAGTGGGACGATAGGATGCATGGTTATAGGCTGCAGGATAAAAATACACACCTGATATTCCGCATTTGTGGGTTTGGATATGCAAGGATGGATGGATTATTTTTCAAGAATGATAATTGGTTAATGGAAATTTATCGTTATCTGGCATACTTGCCTCGCTTTAGGTTGGTGCACTAAAGAGACATCAAATGCATGTATTTTTCGAAATATTTAGCATCTATTTTTTTATCATTTTGTGGTAAGATTGCTATATTTAGGTAGGTTTACATCAAAAGAGATTTTGATTACCGTTTTTTTTTCATATCTAAATACTTTATTTTGTAACCTATTTTGATTATAATGGACTTGTGTCCTTAATAGCATCTAGATTGTATTCTGTGAGATTATTTATAGATAGCTTATAAGTACTTTGGTGTAGTTTAGTGAAGGTCACGGGTCAAATCGTGATAGTAGATAGATGTGCCGAAGAAAATAGCGAATCCAGAACATTCGAACAAGTGACACATGCCATGAAAATTGGCACGGCTGGTGCCGTTGCTCATACTGAGGAAACGAAGGTTAGAAAAAGGGTTGTGTAAAACTGCACGGCCCGTCCTTGAAGATTGATGAAACTTGGAAGACGGCCAGCAGGATGTGCAACTTGGTAAGTCTCGCACGATCATAAGCCGGGATGAAGACCTCCAACCGATGGGTAGTGCAATCCAGTACCGGCTGTATACTTAAATGTTAGTGGAACGATCACCAGCTGACACCCCGTGCACTATTGTAGGTGTCGTGCTGGCCAACCCGTGTAATATGGCACGAACCGTGCCAGTGAGATATCTAGTGTTTCTTACCTTTTTGGACATTCAAGGCACAATCTACCTACTATATAGGAAACCTTTATTCTCCTATGGTTTTATCATTCAATAGCTGAGTCATTTTACTCTAGTTCTAGTTAGTTTTAGGAAGAAAAGAGGCTATCTTCTCTCTTCATTTATTTTTACTAAATCTATGACACTAAATCCAATGATTTCCAAGGATTTAATGTCTCTAGATTAGTTTATTTTCTTGGGTTGTATTTGTATTCATGACTTGATTAGGATTTGTGAGATCCTAGATTACCCTAAATTTCTAGGCTTATGAATATTGTGTATGATTTGAGGTTCCTATTCTTATATGATTTATGCCATAATAAGTTTTATGATGCATCTATGATTTCATTCGTGGTAAAATATTGTGTTAGGCTAAAATGCTAGTTTGGGAGTGTTAGATTAGTGCTATTGTAGTCTTGAGAGTACCGGGAGATGAGTGCATTCATTCCACCTTGAGAGTACTGAGTCAATCGTTAGTCTTTAATTATAATTGGCTGGTTGTGTGAGTGATTGCATTTTAGGAGCAGCAAACCAGAGGTCGTTGTATATAAATTTCTAACGGGGGAAACATTTCCTTACCCCGACAATTAAGCATTTCTAGTTTGTAGCAAATAGGGTTATATCGACCTTAGATCCATCACAAGGCACCAATACTTTTTCTAGGCCTAGGGTCGGTATTTGTAGTAGAGAGCCCGAGATGTATTATACTCACTCCCATATCTAACAGTGTTGGCTTAAATTTCTTTGAAAAAAGGCTTGTTAGCATCAGAAGTGAGCTTACAGGGATGAAATGCGAGTCGGGTGGATTTGAGTGCATCCCTAATTACAAAGGTGACTAGATGGCTTTAAGGGAGATGAACCTTTGTATAACATACATTGAGAATTCTCAACCATCTCCACACTATGAGACATAAGTATGAGATTAGGTTTATATGTCTATATGTGATAGAATCTATGATCAATTCCCTAAATAGGTCATGTTACACAAATACCCCCAAGATTAGTTTATCCATTGTTTACCTCTCTTTAATTGCACGTTAGTATTTATTAGTTTAAAACCCCACCCTCTTTATATGTTTAGTACTAGGTATTCCCGACACACGAATGGGGTGACGCAATCATGGGTTGTGTCCGGCTAACCTTTAAATACTAATATCTCTATGGACGACCCTGCACTTGCCACTAGCTACTTTAGTGTAGTTAGCAGTAAGTATAGGAGCAACATTAAAAAATATCATCTTTGACCTTCTCAGTATCCCACAGGTAATTTGATAAAAACAATGCCCTTGGGGTGCTGGTCATGCACCCACGGTTGGGATGCACCACAAAGTACAAGAAATTATCATGAATTGAATGGTTATCCAACACCTCACCTGGAGTTCACGACTAGTCTCACCAAACGTTACTTTCAACCCACCCATTGTTTCTCAATATAATCCGATGAAGTATATTAAAATGAGTATCTTATGTTGTAATTTCTTTCTATTCAATGTGCATTTTCGTTACTATATCCCAAAACAAAATGTTATTTTACAGGCATTTACTGGCCGGATATATTTTCAATATTTTTTGAATTAAAGCATGTTTCCATGAATTTATTAATAGTTCTGCATGTGCGAGGTTGGGTGTTTTGGAGCGTACCTAAATGTAAACATACCTTAGTTAGGACGATGTAATGTTGCGATGTATTCATGTTGTGTGACCATACCTGTTTCGATTCGCTTCTTTTCGTCAAGTCATGCCTGCTTTTGGAATTTTGTGATGGGCGTGCTCTCTCCCAGCCATGTTAGGGAGTGGTTTTCTCAGTGTGACAAACGTACTGATCGTGTTGCTGCCATCGCAATTGAGATAATTAAATTTTCTTTATTTCATGTTCTGTTCCCAAACTGTTCGTTTCCTGCTGCTTTACCGGTTCTTTTTTGTGTAGGCGGTGTCATTGGTTGCTACAGAGTTGACAAGCCAGGAGGGTCTAGAACATGAACTGGTTGTCCAGAAGTGCGAGCTAGCAAGGTACCAGGATGATTCATGGGCTAAGGCAGCTCTGGTTGGGAAGGTCGACCCTAACTATTTAGGGTTTGAAGCAAATTAGAAATATATGGCCCATATATAGTATTTAGGGTGTCTAATATTTGTAAAATGGAGGCTCATATAAAAATGGAAAAGAAAATTGTTGAAGCACCTTATAAAAATATATAATATTTACAATTTTTATATATGCAGTCAAATTTTTTCTTAAAATGAAACTGTTGCATAGTTGACAAATTGGGGGGTTTGAAGCGAATGTTTCATATGTCTTAACCCTAGGGCGGGGAATGTGGTTGGGGAACGTGTCATCAAGATTGCCAAGTTGAATGGAGAGGTAGTCGTTCAGTGTGCAAAGGTGGGCCAGCCTTAGGGCGGAGCTCGATAGTTTGATTGTTGTTAATGCCAGTTAGGGAGGAGGAGCGTCGTTTGGATGAGCATGGTGATTGGCTATTCCCCAATGGTCCAGGGGAAGATCTACATGGGGGTTGGAGGGGACTCCAGCCCCCGCCAAGATGAAAATTAAGGGAAATTTGATTAGTAAAAATTTTAAAAAAAATTTATCAATCTCATTTGATAAAGAGAAAAATTGAGATTTTTTTTACTGATATATCAACCCTTGCTATATATCTAAGCTGACTCCGCCCTGCAATGGTCAATCCAGGATTGGAAATGAGGCTAGACTTCTGTAAGGGATTGCGCACTGATCCATCTTCGATCTTTTCTTCTGGGCTGATAAGGATGAGAGCCTGTGGGATCAGATTTCTTTGGTTCTAAGGATTTCTAGCAGCACCCGTTCTTTGATAGCCTATCTCGTCTTCCGTGCAATGTGGATGTTGTGTCACTGTGTGGTTGGATCCCTGACCATTGCCAATTGCTCAAGGTTCTCTTCCTATGCCAGATGCCACTGATGACCAGATCAGCGAGCTGATCAATCATGTGATTCCTCCCGGCCCCTACCCCAGAGAAGGTGAACCAAGAGGCTGCTGGCGAAGATAACATAGCCGCTAGTGCTTGAATGCTCCTTTATTCTCCTACCTTTTGATAATCATTATTATGATGTGTTTTGGAAGTCCTCCTGTTAAGACAAGTGAAGAAAAGCAAGAACAATAGAGATCAAGCTCAAAACCGAGCTTCAAACCCAAAACAGTTTGCAGAGATGAAAACTGAGGGAAAATTTTCTGGTTTAAGATTGATAAACTTAGCTTTAATACATCAAGTTCTATCACTATATATACATGGATTAAGCTATCAACTAACTAACAGACTAACCACCTGATCAGCTA